>JAIFRP010000021.1:2401121-2427353 GCA_032403825.1 Odynerus spinipes | reverse complement strand
ACAATTTATCCACTAAATTCTCTCGAGCATCGAGGACGAAAATTCGCGAGGAACGGAGACAGGACGCGATGGGAGATTCGTCATACGTCTCGTACTTTTTATCGACGCTATCAATTTCCATAACACGTGCGGGTATCAGTCGCGCCGTGGAACGGGTATGTGCGGGCGCTCTGAAATCAACCTGGGTGGGTGGGATAAAAAACAAAAAAAAAAGGGAAAAAGGAGAACAAAGAAGAAAATATACGTTTTATCGCGCAGCTTCCACCAGTTGTACGTACTACATACGTGCGAGGCGCGCAATCACGATAAATCTCCGTCGGTCGAATAAATATTCCGTCGCGACGCGTCTCTCATGATTTTATAAGCTACCTTTGAAAAACGAGAGAGGCGAGCTTCGTTCTTCCGTTCGTCGAAAATTCGAAAGGATCGACGCTTAGTATTTGAGTCCGACACGCTCCTATTCCACGTCTTGAAAACTAGTAAAACCACAAATAGAGAGACAGAGAAAGAGAGACAGACAGAGAGAGATAGAGAGAGAGAGAGAGAGAGGGATAAATAGATAAAAAGAGAAGGAGAGAGTGGAGTTTACGCTCACCGTGATTACAGGGCGCCGTCAGCGTTCAACTTTTGGGTGGCTAACATAAGTTCGACGAGAGGAGTGAGAAAGATGGACAAATAGGTGGCCGGAAACGACTTAGGCGTTTTGGCTTGCATGAACGACGAAAACGATTTCACCTTCCCCGGAGTGGCATCGTTTCAATTTTATTGGCCTTCGATATATTACTTCCAGGGAAATTACAGCGAGTAATTATGTGTAACATACAATATAGAAAGAGAACTAGATTAATACTGAAATGAAAAAAAAATACATTGCTCGGTGATTACGTGAAACTTTATAAATTCTATCGAAAAAAGGATTACATATTTTAGTTTGATACGTTAAAAATCTTTATAGTTTAAAAGCTCTCTCCAATCGTTATACAGTTCATTATTCAAGCTTTTTATCAACTGAACGAAAGGAACTCGCCGATAGACTTTGTGATACATACTATAACACGGTGAACGTGTTCCCTTAATTCTCGAAAAGAAGCACCCTTTTTACGGCTACAGGGATATTTGTCCCCGAAATAATTGGGCGGGACGACGACGACGCACACGGTCGTCCTCTCCTCTACAATTACAGGCAGTAAACGCGGCCACATCCGGTTACGAGCTCTCCTAGGCGAAGAATAAGCGAGATTCGCTCCTCTCTCTCTCTCTTTCTCTCTCTTTCTGTCTTTTTCGTTCTCACTCTACCTCCTGTCCTGGTGGAAAGACGATTAGGCCGATTGGAAAAAAAGGAAGGCTCGTCTCTTTTACCGGACGTTGTTAGGCAGACAACGACGAAGATGGTGATGAAGGCAATGAACCAACTGAAATCACAAAAAAGCGTCGATCGCGTGAACAGATCTGTTCTCGATGGAAACCAATCCCGTGGATGTATGAAAAAGAGCCCGATCGTTTTCATTTCTCTTCTTTTTCTTTTTTACAGATATGTATATATAGAGCTGCCTATAAAGTGCGGTCAGATTTATCAGCTTCGAGCGTTCTAAAACGTTTTGAATGTAAAAAATATGCAGAGTGTTCCATGATTGGTGGTACAATCGAGCATCTGATGATTTTATATAGAAAATTAGGTCAAAAATGCAGAAACAAGTTTTTTCGGATCGGATTTTTATCTTTGCAGTCACATTAAACGAATTGTATGTTCCAAGGAAATAATACGTATCGAATAATTGAAAGAAACAATTAGTTTAGCTTTTAATACCTTTAAAACAGTGATAATACAAACAAAGATAAATGAATTCATTATCTACAAGTCGACGTATACCGAAGTGATTTATTCGTTATTAACGAGTTCTCAAAATCGATTTTTTTCAACAATAAAGCTTCTTACAAAGAAATTCTATTTTACACTAGGTATCATTTTCTTTTCTTTTTGTACAGAACCATCAGGTGCCCCCTTGTACCACCAATTAGGAAATATCCTGTACAACGGCAGATTTTATCGAGACTCGATCACACGTCGGATACCGTGTAACGAGCAACGTTTAGAATTTATTTCGATGCTCTCGCAAATACATCGCTCCAAGAAAGATTCCTTTCTTCGTGCCCGTCCCTAATCCAATCCACTTTGTACGACGAGTCTCAGAAAACTCCGGAGAAGGGACGCGTTCCTCCAGGTAACACGCGTCCTCTCGATGTCACTCTCTCTTCCTCTTTTCTTCTTCCCCCGACCGTCGCTCCAATTTCGTGGTAATTTCGAAGGCCCGATTCCAGCTTGCCGATTTCGAAAAATAATCCCTACACCGATCGTGGTTTATATGAGGAAGGACCCGGACTAAAATAGCGAAGAGCAGTCAATTTGGAAAATCCTTTAAATAGCATATAATTGCTTAATTATTATTCTAATGCGCTTAAACCGTCTCAAATTATACCGCCAGCAGCTATATTTATATGTAGGTAGCGACTAATTCGTTTATCTTATCTCGACGATTTCTCACACGTCTTGCGTATACGAATGTGACAGGACTAATTGAAAATAATTCTTGTAATGAAGGGAAAACAAAAAATTCCTTTAGAGCAAACGTAAATATAGTGGATTTTATGTGCTTAGTTTTGGAGTATTTTTGAAAATAAAAGAAAATGTTTTGAGTGCGTAATATAATACCATTTCAAGAAAATCACCGAAGGAGATGTTAAATTTGTATAAACAAATGGATATGTATCTTCAAAAATTTCTTTTTCTACGAAAAACCATGGATTAAAATAAATGAGGTATGTGAAGTATTTGTTTAGTTAGATTAAATATATTATCAATTTTTCGAGGTCTCTCCTATGATAGTATTTTTCATAAGTCAATAAATAATTAACAATAAGATATTTGAGTACTTCCACTCAAAATGTACTATGTCATATACGTCATGAGCGATTGTAAGTTAAACAAGAACACTGATCGATTGAGCTGCTTTGGATTATTTTGTAATTTCTGCTGCCAATGGTTTTTAAAAAAACCTATACACAATAGAACATGAAAATTCATATTTTTTTTAAATGTCTACTTACACACGCGACGGGTTACTAAAAAACAGTGATGAAAGATTTCGAAATCGCCTAGTATGCTGTTCATTAAGCTGAGTAAAAAATGTTTATTTAATACCGATCGGAAAGTCGATCGTTTAAAGATTTCAAGCGTTATAATCTTGTAATTTACCTTACCTACTTCTCACCTTTTTTTTATAAAATATTCAAAGTATTAATAATATGGTGCCTCCGTTTAAACATCGTTTATTACGAGTAGAAGCAAGCTAATGACTTCTTTCATTAGAACGTAATTCCACTTACAGCTTTGACAAGATCGACTTGTCAACTTACGTTGACTCGGCACTTTTCTCTCAATTTACTGAGTATTACATGATCCGTGTGTGTCACGAATCTTTTTTTTAAACCTTGCGTATGAATGTTACCAGAGTATAGGCTCAAATTTACGACGAGACGGAACACCGTCGATCGATTGAACGGGAAAAGAAAATGGTCCATCTAAATAGCGATAAGAAGTGAAAGAATTCGCGGGAAGGAGTGTCGTAAAACAATTTCGCGTTCTTCCGAGAAGCTAAATGCAAAACTACCCTTTCTCGTTCGGGAGGCGATCGATCGACGAATGAAATAACGAAGAGAGCGCTTCGAAGGTGTAACGTTACATCGGCGCGTACACGCCCTGTCCTATTGCGAGTGTCACGCACGACTTCCGCTTCCTCCTGGCGGGTATATCGATTGCAACGAGTGAACGGCCCTAATTGCATGCGCTGCGTATGCGCGTGCCGCTCATATACATACATACGAATGTATTGTAGATAGTTATATACATATGTATACCCGCCCACTTAAATGAAGATGTAATAGCTCCCAGCACTTTTCGAGGGCACGTCAAACGATTGACTTGTAACGTTGACGTTTTTCATCGCGATGCTAACGGTGCATGCGGTGCCTCCTCCTTCTTCTTCTTCTTCTTCTTCTTCTTCTCGAAATGCAATTTACAAAAGGACGGCGCCCTTTTGATATTTCTCTTCGAGGATGTCAACGAATACACTTTACGAGCGTGACGAGATAGTCTCAGCGTGATGATCGCGATTAGATTTTCTCACGCAACTGCGAGACGATATTATTTACTTAAATAATGAATCTTCCTCGTTTCTTGCGTCTCGTTTGTTTCTATGCAAAAGAACGAAACGAAGATGTCGGACTGATTAACGATAATAGAAAATGAAGAGATTTTTTAATTAGGTAACGTACCTGCGAAAGAACTTCGTAAATGAGCGTTCTTCGTGGGGCTCGTGCCACGTGAGTCACGGTGGCCAGTTATATAATTCCATATGCGTTTCAATGGGTTTTCTTTTCTTTTTTTTTCGTATATACAACATTACACGTAAGGTACATAACATCACATCGTTCGTTATAATCAATAGTTTACGATTAATCTTAAACCTTAATCCTAGCTTCTCCTTTCTTCTTTCTTTATGTCTCGGTTATAATTAATTATGTTTGTCGACGAAGTAACCTCTCTCTCTCTCTCTCTCTCTCTCTCTCGCTCTCTCTGTCTTGCGACGGTGCAAATCCGAAAAGGAATTAGCAAGGAAACACATAGGCGAATACCTCGCGACGGTATTTATACCTATATATACTATATATATGCATAATATACTATATACGTATAGTATATCGTAGGACCAATTAGATTATACGCGCGTGCACGTCGAATGGAAACCGATATTTACATTGGTGTGCCATTAAATTCGACCGTCTCGATACCAAAATCGTACATTTCACGCGGAATTAGAACGCGCGAGCAAACGATAAAGGTATTTTCTCGTATCGTACAAGTGAACTCATAATTACACCTATAGTACTAATATATACACCGGATATGTCCCGTCGACTTCTCGATAATTTCATAATCCTCTCTCTCTCTCTCTCTCTCTCTCTCTCTTTCTCTCTTTCTGTCGTTTTCTTGTTTCTCTTTTCCGAAGAGATAATGAGAGAAAGACAGAGAGAGGAAGAAAGGAACGAGATTAAATTTATTGACGTATAATCGCATCTCTTTCGTCGAATCGACGTCAAGATCGTCGATCGACAATTTGAATTTCTTTCCCGTCGCGATCAAGAACTATGAGGTTTCTCTCTCTCTCTCTCTTTCTCTCTCTCTCTTTCTTTCTTTCTTTCCCTAATGGTATCGAATAAGCCGATAAAGAGCTATTACGGTAAGATCCGACGAACCAATTATGTTATCTGGAAATAGAATTTCCAAGATAAAAGCATTAACTCCGCATCTCTCAGGCTTCTCGCGATCTCTATATATCGCGGCCGTCGGTAATATACAGATAAATTAAGTTAAAGCCGCGAGCCGTCTCCCACTTTTTCTCCTTTGTCTTCTCCTTCTTCTTCTTCTTCTTCTTCGTGTCGAAAAAATCAAATAATCTAAACGAACATCGGAGAATCATATACACGAGTAATCCACGACCTTCTTTTGAATTTTTCTTTAATTAAACTTCTTCATTCGCGAACGGATAGTCAGTCAATCGAAGATAGATACATTCAAAAAGAAAAACTGCATCGGTAAAGAAGAATTCTGCAAGCACGCGAAAATTCGAATTGTCGATCGAGAAGCTTTTCGATAAAAATCCTTTCACTCCCTTTTTCTTCTTCTTCTTCTTCTTCTTCTGCGTCTTCCTTTTCTCTCTTTCTATCAAGCAAATTTCAAGTTTGAAGAACCGAGCGATCTCGCGCGAGAAAGGCGATAACGTTGTCGTCGTTTAAGACCACCGGACGAGAGTCCCCTGATTCACGAGAATCGGCACGGTTCAGCAAATCGGCTCGGCGAGTGGCTGAGGAGGGCCATAAGGCGAGGCCCACTGGCCCACTGGGTGCGTCAACGCGGTGGGTGGTTGCTGTCTATCCAAACTGGGCACCGCGCTGCCCGCTGGATGACTCGACACCGTCGTTGGGTAGGCTACTTTATTGAGAGCCTCGGCTTGCAGCGACAGCATCAATCGATTCGCCGCTTGTCTCTCGGCCTCTCTCTCCTCCGCGGTCTGTCTCCTGAAACGTTAACGAGTTGTTACGTGACTTTGACGAAATCCTTTCGACGAGCCGAAGAATTACGCGATCGAGGGAACCGCTGTCGCTTTCATACACGTCGGCCAGATCGTGAATGATTCCGTGCTCGAATGTGCGGCGGGGAGGTTTGTGGTCGACGGGTTAGAGTGGAAAGGAAAAACGACGAGGGAGAGCAACGATCGTTGGGTCGGAAAACAGAGGACAAACGTAATAAAGTTAATTCGATTCGTCGCTGCCACTACGCACGTCTCGTCGCGAAGGGCTAACACGAGGGTGTCTGTTTTCTAGCATTGGCTCTATTACTAGCGAGCCACAAAATGGCCGACTTGTTGGCAACTTCGATCGTCCCTGACCAATTGTCCCGATTACACGCGTTAGGAAATCAACAAAATAATTCCCTTCTTTGTTCGTTAAACGATAGAATTATAAGCGTCGTTTATTTTGCAGTTATTTCTCGAGACTCGTTCCAGTGAGTCGTATTACCCGCTGCCACCGAACAAAATGGCAATCCATTCTCTGGCCGAGCATGCTTATCGCCAAGATCCGTCCTCTTGTACGTTCAAGAGAGCAACTGATAAAGCCTCGCCAACAATTAAACTCGAAAGTTATCCCGTCCGGTAGGCGCCGGCTAAGATAACGCGGCCAATCAGGCAGCGCGCTGTATACGAGCCACGAAACACAGTCGTTCCATTAGAGTTAATCTCCGGTCTTCGGTAATTAAACGGTTTCATTGTACCTTTGTTCTTATCCACCACACCGAGCCCTCATTTCCTTCTTCTTATACGCTAACCTTCCGACGGTTCGTTCAACAATCGCAAAATTTTACATTACATTTTTCATATCTAAGAAAATTATTACGCAAGGGGAATAGCAAAATAAGTTTAGCTGTCACGCGATATTAATCAAAACGTGCGTGTTAGTTATATTATTAAAATAAAAGTCATGTATAGTGTTAAAAAAGTTAATTTTTCGACCTATGTTAATAAAATATCGTCTGCTCTTTACCAATTTACCGAAAATTATACTCTCCAAAAATGTTACATTGTTCTTATTGCTACTCTGAATTTGTGTTTCTTACTTTATCGTTAGATATTTTTAAAATAATATTTTGATATTATACGTATGGAGTCTTAAACGAAGAGAAAATGGTCGGAGAAGATTCCCCCTGAATAATCATCGAAAACTGGTTCCCTGGGGTTCACGAGATGCGTGCGCTGATCACTAAAGACCGGTGGCGCTCGTCCGACATGTCTCCTCGCATATTATAACGTGATCCGACCTACCGATGATCACGGACTATCTCCTTGATCCCTCCTTTCCTTCTGCTCCTTTTTTTGCTCTACGTTTCCTCTCCCTCGATCCCCGTCGTCTCCTCGACCCGTTGCCTCCGACTTCCTGTGATCTTCTCCAATAGACGCAACGAGATCCCGGTAGTCTTTCTCTCACGCGATGTCGTAATAATTGACTTCTCTCCCTTTCGAATTTCTCATTTCGAATCACGCCCTTTTTCTCTCGTGTTTCGTAGAATTCGGTGAGCAAAGATCGGACGTTGTTACGTCTTTAGGGATGAAGAAAAAAGATCGGAGGAGTTCTAATCGGGCCGGATTAGAACGAGAGTATGCTTTTTCCTTAACGAGTCGTTAAACTTCTATTTATTCATAAAATTGATTAATATTTACTCATCATAATTATATCCTTTGACTTGTTATCGAAGAACGACAAATTAACTCATTATAAAAATTTAAGTACATACGAGGAATGTAATTATACACTTAAAATGGATTACCTATACTTTTAACTAATTTCTTTTATAATTTATTTATTTGCTTAAGAATTCTTATCTTTAATCGTTTCATTATATATTCACTGATAATAAATTGACAATAAACGACAGATACATTCATATTTGCTATTCAAAAAGTTCGCCAATTAATTAACTCCCTGGTTAAAGTATCTACTTGTAAAATTCCTGCGATTAAATGATCGAACCGATACTCAAACGATCTAACACGACATTGGCGACTGATCAAGATATTGATCAACATGTTACTACTCATTAAACTAATTTTATGTGAGTAGTTGTAACATTAGATATATATTAACATGTTTTATCAGCCAGTTATACTACTCGTTTCAAGTTCAATCTTACAATAAACTTGAAAAGTTGGATTCGTCAATATCATTATCGTTTAAGATGTCAAAAGTCCGTCCAATCGATGACGAACGGCGTAACATTCACGAATTTATTCATAAAAATAGTATATTCTCGTGTCCGGTCACGTTCGCGAATGATTAACGCGAATTAGATCGTAGATCGACAAATCCATTGCGGTTACGCCGCTGTGCCAGTGACAGGTGCGCCTACGCCCGTGCAAGTAATTAACGTGGTTAGCAATTAATAATTGAGGGCGCCGTGCCGATTACATTTTGCAGCCCCGACGCAGCAGCACTGGCTCTCGCCCCATTCGCCACGATGGCATAACCGTATTTTCGTGCAACCTGGGACGCATTACTCTCATTGTTATACGAAATGGAAACGCGATTTCCCATTTGAAATTTCGCCTCAAAATCAACGCGAGCGTGGCTGAAGCTCGAGACTTCTTTACTCACGACGATCGATAAAAATTCATGCCGTAATCGATATCGCATCAACATTGCGCTCATTTGCTGTAACAATGACACTTAACTAAAAAGTTGCTAGTTTTAAATTGCTAATAGAAAGAATAAATCTTGTTAAAATTGCTTAGTGGTAAAGCAACGTAAACGAGAATTATGACACGATCGATAACATGACGTTTCGATATAACGTTATTATAAAATTATGACACCAAATTTACTAATTCCTTTTTTGAAAACCAAAATGTTTAAGTTACGTCGTTCTTACAACTATCACGTTTTTCTATTATCGTGCAAAAATGATTAAAGCTTAACTGAAAGACGATTTTATAAAATCGTTCCTTACCACAGGATTTCACTAACAATAAAGCCATAACGTGTAAGAATATCGATGAACGATAGCATTCGAGCATAGGCACACCTTGCTTGTAAGAAAATCAATCGTGTTAACGTTCCATCGCCGATCGTGCGTGCTACCAGCCCGATTTACTTCTTCCGTCGGGAACATCGCTTCTCTATTACTATGCCTATATCTCATTCTTGAAGCTCCTTCTTCCGCGTGCCGAACGGTCACAAGCTAATTAAAACTTCAATTAATAGTGTCCGCTCACGATGTATCAGATCTCTTACCGATCTACGGAACAGGATTGAAATCTTCGAGTAGCTGATTTTATTACTCGTCTAAATATGTAGAACTAATCTTAGCACGCTCGTCGTATAGACGAGCACGCGATGAAGTTAAGAAGTTGTCGTTCTAGTTATGATAACGAGTCCAAAAAAAGAGCTTCGGATTAAGTGGCTGACCTTGTTCGGCTCGAAACACGATAATTTGTAACGCGTCGAATAAATAATACATGAGCGATTAAAATTAATAACAGAATCTTTGATCTTGTTACATACAACGTATATCTAAATACATCATTGGAATGTCTGATGTCCGTATACCGATCGATCGACTTTCCCATCCATTCTATCGCCAAAGGAAACGATCTCGCTGTACCTCATCGATCGAATACCTACAACTAACCATAACCTCGGTTACTATCGTAGAAACGGATCGTTATGATCGATTGTCTTACGATCCATAAAAGAAGAGAAACCTTTGAACACCTAACGGTGCCGATCACGATCTACGCCGAGCTACTATCCAACTATCAACGTTAAATCTCGCGAACGATCTAATTCTGGCTGTAGGATTAAAAAGAATCAGGAAACGGAGTCTCGATCGCTGATAATCGTTATCGCACGGAAGACATCGTACTTACACAGGAATCGCGATAGTATAGGATATCAAGGTATCCAGTGAAGCTAAGTTACAAATGATAATCCATGCTCGAGATCATCCTCGCGAGCGATGCGCTTCGTTCCGATCGTTTTCGCATGAAAGACAGAACCGGTTGAAAGGGAATACTTCGAACGGAGGCAGGACATTGAACGATATATATCTGGCAGCTGGGTGATCGTGTCCGAGTAGTTACCACCGTAGGCGTGCTCGTACACAGGAGTCGATGAATCTTTGAACGAGTTGAATCGGTGTACCCAGAGAGAAAGAGAGGAGGGGAGAAAGGCTGAAGATATCGAAGTCCGATTTTCAGGCGTCGGATTCGAGTCGTTTGACAGTTTAAAAGCCAAGAAGCCTGTGCTGAGAGAGAGAAGAGGCGTCGGCTGATGGAAAGAGAGAAAGAGGGAGGGAAGGGGGGAGAGAGAGAGAGAGAGAGAGGATGAGAGTAAGAGTGGGAGGACTTCGAGGAAGGTTTGCAGCCCTCCAGTGATGGAGAGACGGAGACTAGGTGGTTGGCAGTCAAAGCAGGGGGTGGTACGCTTCTACTCCTCCTGCTGCTGTTACTGGTACTGGTGGTGGTAGTGGTGGATGAGAACGCGACGGGAGGGTGCGGACTACATTATGTACGGGACAGGGCTAAGCTGTTAGGTAGCTGAATTATTGAAACCGAGTTATCTCGTCTCTGCCTACAGTCATCTTGTTACTTTAAACGCAGCTGCTGCTCGCTCGGACTACCACCGAGATCTGGCTAGATCTGTAACACGGATTCGCTCCAAAGGAGAGTCCAAACATCCCCACTCTTTCTCCTTCTTCCTTTATGTTTTTACTGATTTCTTCTCAACCTTCAAGAGAACATCCTTATTGGAGGATTTTAAGTGTATTGCTGGAGTTTCCCTCTTTTTGACTCGTAGCTGGATGGTTGCGATTCTTCAAGAACTTTTTTTACACTATTCTGAACTGAAACAGGTCATTCGCTAACTGCTGCTTGTAGTTTTTATTATTTAGATATTATGGAAGATACTATTTTTCTTTAATAATTATTTTTACAATTTCTTGTTTAAACGTTATTATTTGCAATTTCTGCGTTCTTTACTATCGATTTCTAATATTTCTTCATTCACATAAATTTCTTTATTCGAATATTAATAATTCCAGACGTTTCTTACTTCTTGTTCGAATATATACTTTATCATACTTTTATTATTTTTACTTTATCCATTTTACTATTTTTTTTATTTTACTTTTATCTTGATTTTGTTTCGATGCGACGTTCGAAAAATCGAAGAATGACAAAAGTCGAAATCATTAACACCTTGTCAGAGTTACGATCGTTTACATTTTACAAAATGTTATCTTCATGGAACGCATCGATGTAGAAACCGATGCAAGACTTTTAACACGCACACGAGAATGTATGAGTCAGATCGACTTAATTAAGTACGATACACTCGTCGACGAAGGGTAAAGTTAATTCCTTGGAGCATCTAGATAAATGTTGCCTGTCGCGGCTTTAACATTTTTCAACGTATCCAGACAGATAAGACTTTACATACGTCGACGTTTATCGAATTGAATTTCACGTCTACTGGTATCGCGTAAAAAGGAAGATCGGTGATGGGATATAGATTTTTCGCGGTCGGCATATAAAAAGTGGAATATAGTTGAATATGAGAAAGATAAAAGAGATAAGAACGAATTGAATGATTTATTCCGTCAGAATCAATCGTTTTCTTAATAACGAGCAAGCTAGAAAATATCCCTCGTTAAACGTTATCTACTATTTGCATGCTTGATATCTAACGAAAAAAAAAAAATGAAAAAAAAATCCCAAAGGAATTCTTACGATTAGTTTACTACTCAAATTCACCCCCATCCCTTTAAAAAATCTATCTCACAATTAACCCCTTCACAATCTCGAGCATTACATAATAATATTCTGATAGTTAAAACGAGACACGAGCACGTTCAACGCGACAAGAATCTAGAAACTCTCTGTCCGTCTAGAAAAATTCCAATCGCGATCCCGTTCGAAAAAGGACCGATCGATTTTCCACGAAGGTAGAAGATAAAGGTAAACGCAAGAAAAGGAATACCTTGACGAGGTCCATTTTCAAGAGGAATTCTCAATTCTTTCACGTCGTCCTCGTTATCACTCGGATCCTCCCTCGGTCCGGGCTATCCGCGCGTTTACCGCTTTATCGCGTATATATACGCTTTCGTAGAAAGGGCCAAAGGATGTCGTCGGGGCAGGACGGCGGCTTTTAGAAATTCTCTTGCAGTGGCAGGTGAGGTCGAGGAAGAAGAGCAAAGAGGTGCCGGAGAATGTCGCCGTGCTCGTCTCGCCGTCGAGACGCCCCTGCGGTGGTATTATCGAAGGACCGCGCCACGAACGGGGCCCCTTTTATCTAAATGACGTGTTTTCGTCCTTCCTTATCTTGAAGAGACTCCATACAGTTCGACTCCCAATGCGCTCTCGAGGACACGCATGCGTTTGTATGTGTATGCGTATATATGTTTGTGTGTGTGTGTGTGTGTGTGTGTATGTATCGGAGTGAAAGAGAGAAACGTCTGGTTACTCCTCTCTCGTTTCAGCCAACGTCCTCTCGCTATTAAAATTCCGAACGCGGTATCGAGCACGCGTTTTCCTTTTCCGATCCTTTCTTCGCTTGATTTTTTCCACCGAAAGCGCGGCCCGTTAAATCCTACAACTCTTTATTCGAAACACGTTGTTGGTCTCTATATATAAGTTTCTTTTCTATCTCTACGAGTGTACGCGTATGTGTATGCAAGTTGCACGCTTGATGCGGTGTCTTCCTCTCGATGACACGATCGGCTCATCGATAAGATGTTCGATGTATTAATGTAAAAGTTGGGATTTAGTAATCAGAGAGAGCGTGCAAATTGCCGAGATCAATTTACCGGGATAGGATCGTCTGAAACGATAAAGGAGAAAGAATAAAAGGTTTTGTTCGTTGAGCGACGATAACGTCCGACAAGTTTAGTGTTTTGGCTAGGTAATTAATTAAGTAGACAATGGCGAACCACCTGAACGGTTAAATATGTATGACAGATAATAATATACCGCGATGTTAACTCTTCGACGGCAGCCACACCTATTTTCACTGCTTTAGATGCCGCGTATACCGAATTTTTGTTGATTTCTCTTCAAGAATCCCCCGTAATCCCATTAATATACTAACGCTTCGACGATTCTACGAAATTCTCGCGAAACGTGAGATCCTTCAAGAAATAAAAGTCCTTGAGAGGTCGTCGTAAGTGTATTAAATCGTTGCTCGCTTTCAGGCGTCGCGCTATCGGAAAGGACGAAGGAACGGAGATAAAGAAAAAGGTTAGGGAAAGGATGGGCGAATGTATCGTTCGCAATATTCGTAAAACGAAATGTGAACGTACCTCCACTTCGTCCGCCTGTTCTGGAACCACGTTTTCACCTGCGCATCCGTCATCTTCAAGGACTTGGCTAGGGCCGCTCTCTCGGCCGACGCAAGATACTTCTGTTTATGAAAACGTTTCTCCAACTCGGCGATCTGTATCCTCGTGAAGCTCGTCCTCGGTTTCTTCCTCTTTGGCGGGGTCCTGTTCTGATAGGGATGACCGATTCTTCTTGGAAACGCTCCGGCTACTGCGTTCAACAGAATAAAAAGAAAAGAACGCCGATAAGGACCTTCCAAATGTCTTCGTAGCTACGTAGAAATGTATGTATGTATGTATGTATGTATGTGAGTTCGAACGCTAAAATATTTTTCTCTACTTTAGGTTGTTGTCTCTCGCTTTATTAGAAATAGACGTGTCAAGCGAGCTTGCATCGAAGAATCGTTAACGTAAATACAATTTTTATATTTTTTCGTTCGGCTAGAATGTAACACGCGTGCTTGAGTCGATACTTGACTTTATGCTTCATTATATTTGTATGCAATTTAACACTTGGAGCGCCAAATATATTTCGATAGTTGAGAGTGATTCTAGAAAAGTCCAAAAGTTAACAGATTTGCTAAATAACTTGTAATAATTTTGTTTTATTATTGGTTCCACTCTACTGAATATCTAATGTATATTAAAGGAATACTGTAACCCTTTAAATAAATAAATTTTATAGGTAACTTATACGTCATTCAACTCTGGGTGGCATGGCGCTCAAAGTGTTAATAAATTAAAGATGATAAAATAGATATAATATAATTAATGTATTAAAATTTGTGTTAGAATTTATGTTAATTGTATTAAACAAAAATATTCAAATAAATTTTGAGTTTTCTTAAAACCTGATAAAAAATATAGATATTGTTTTTTATTTATCTACCTAATACCTAACAATATCCTATACCATTTTCGAAGTATCTTTATAAAGATCGCTATAAAGATCAACGATCATGAAGAAATCGATTATCACCACGCTCGAATACGTGTCGTCTCAACATATTTGCCAACAGGTGCACTCGATTTGCCGTAAACGCATTAATAAAATAACCGTTAATCCGATATCATTTGCACCAGTTCCATTACATTGCCGAGCAAGCAGAAAAGGCGCAAGCGGGAATTGAAGTAAACTTTTATCGGAGCACTTATACGAAAGCAACCGTGTAAATCGCAACGGGAACTCGTTTGCGCACTCGTTATCGAAATACCACCTATCCGAGGTAATTATCGCACGCACTATTACATAGGAAATAGCCAATATAGTATCCATTCCCCATTGGCACGAGATCCTGTTTATCTTCCCTTTAAATGGTCCACCGGTTGTCTTCAAAAAAACTAATCTCGTTACATGAAGAACACCGATTGCGCATAAATTGTACGATCGAGAGCTTTAAACTATCTTCGATAACTCGAAACTCGCTTCGAGATCGTTAAGATCAAGTATAATATTTTAATAGTTATTTATTTTTCTACAAATATTCGATGAGGTACAGTAGAACCTCGATTATCGGAACACCGATTATCCAAATATTCTATCATCAGAATGTTCCATTATTCGTACAGTAAATTTTGCATTATATGCGTATATAGTTCACACAATATTTAGTACTTCTATTTAGTGGCTAGAAAAAAATATAGCACCCGTAAACTTTTATAGCGTTTCATTATAATTTGTATTATCTAGTCTAAAATATATGAAATTTAGTATAAGGAAAGCTATCGTTCTATGTACTATCCGAACACATTTGTCTCGCTATTAGTTCCGATAATCGAGGTTCTACTGTAATTACTTCACCAATTCGTGACAAATATGATCACTGATATTTTATCTAATTAACAAATACTGGTTATTTATTATTATTATTATTACTTCTCGGGCGTATATTAAATTACTAAAATAGTATTCAAATGGTTATCTGATAGTAGAAAAAAGGAGGAATTCTTGTCAGCACAATCGAACGAGGTTTTCTGTCTTAACGAGAAAAAGAGAAAGAGAAAGAGAAAGAGAAAGAGAAAGAGAAAGAGAGAGAGAGATAAAAAGAAAAAGAGATAGTTAGATAGACACAGAGTAAAGTACTCCGCAAAGGCTACAAAACCGCAAGAGTTAAGCCATCCGTGAGTTCGAGGAGCAGCTGACAATCATCACCGTATCTTTAGTCACGTATTTACGGGGACAAAGATGCGCACGACGAGAACGACTTTGCGGTGGCCTTCCGCGGTCTATCATTTTCTTCTTTCTGTTATAGTATCTCCGTTGAGCGCGTACCACCGATCTACGTTTAACTCGCGAATAAACCGAGTCGGAGAAGAAAGAGAATGTCCTCGTCGAACGTTCGTCGAACTTACCTTACGATTATCCCAGAATATCACATACCTACGTAGGTACTTATATTCCCGTATACAAAGATCGCAAATCGCGTTATCGATCCTCGTTATATCCATCGCCTAAATTCATCGAACGTCCAAACCCATAATACGCGAAGCTCGATAAAGTAACGCGATAAACGACACGAAATTCGCGATGCACCTCACGATTCGATTAGGTTGGTATAGACGATCGAATAATATAGGGACGATTATGTTACGAATTTTCCAATACCTAACGATAATCACGTCGATACCTGCGTAGGTATACATATACATAGACTTCGTCCGTAAATTCGATTTAGCTGGAGTGCGTGACTCGAACTAATGTCTTTTTCATCGGGTGGCAAACGCACGACTCGAGGCAGCATCCCATTTCACCCTTCTCCCACTGAGCGATCGGTGTTCGTCTTTCTCGACGTACGCACCACCTCTATATTGAAATCATTAAACAGCCTATCGCCGATAAGTGGTAATAGCGCGCGAACGTCGGGATCTATCCCCTTTTAATGCGTTACGAGCATACATTACCATGTGTAATGAGAGAGTACCGCGCTAATACACCGCCAAATGATCGTATGCTCGATTCAAATACGAAAGATGCTATCGGAGAGTTATCGGGAATCGAAAAGGTGAGGCGAATACTAACGAGTAATTTCTAAGTAGAGAGTTTCACCTTAAAAGAAATATTTATTGTATAGGTAAGAATATTTATCTCCGCTCGAGTAAGTGTATCTACATATGTAGGTACCTAGAATAAATCCCCATACAACACGGTGGTTGAATGCCTAAATAATACGATATTATGTAAATTAGTTAAAAAAAAAGAAAATTATATTCGAAATATTATTTTTTCCTCGTGTATTATGAAAATACAAAGTTCTCGTCATGTGTCATTTTGTATGAGGTTTCATTAATTTTCTAACCGTGCTATACGGGGATTTACTCTACAAAGAATCGTCTTAACGCGCTTTTCTGAGATTTTCTATACCTCCTCTCTCTCTTTCTCTCCTTCTTTCTCTTTCTATATCACTTCTTCACGTATAATACGTGCACTCGATAAAGGGAGTCATTTTCCTTCGGCACGGAGTCTTTCATTACGTCGGCATAGCACTTTTCCCGATCGAAGGATCGCGTGCGTCCTCCATGCCGAGTGAGAGAAACTTCCATGAAGACGCAAATGTGTCTTCTCTCGAGACCGTTCGAACTATAGATACCTACATACCAATATACCTGGCTACGTATGCGTACGTACGAATTTACACGTACCCACTTCGAGATACGCTCGAGAAATCGACGATAGCTTTCCCAAGATCTAAGACCGGTCTATAAATTTCGTGTCATTTGCCTCCGAGTGTTACGATAAAACTGAGTCTCTGAGAAATCGAAGATCGTGATTCCGAAGACAATGAGTTACATAGAAGTATATCTGTTAATGCTAACGTAAGATAAAGACAATACAAATTCTAGTGCTTATAAATATCGTTGATACTCACTCTACGCTTATTTACCTATATCACTCGAGACTAGGTACATATATATGTAACTTTAACCTAACGTCTAATCACTGCTTCTATATCGGTATTGCACGTTCGTATTATCCCGTGTTATTCTTCTCTCGAACCGCCCGTCTCGCTTACGACCGATTATTATTTTCATTTGATTGACGTCGATAGAGATCCGTGCCGGTTTAGCGAATAGGCGGATAATGGAAATGCAATTTCCAGATTAACGAGACCGATAACGAGGAAGAGAACGAGAGCGAGACAGAGAGAGACAGAGAGAGAGGAAAAGTGGCACGATGCGGAAAATTTCCGAGAAAATTAAATTTGACGCATAACGACTCCTCCTTTCCCTCCCTCCTGCCCCTCTCCTCATCACGGTCCTCCACATTCTTCCTTTCCACCCTCGATCCTCTACCTTCCGAGAGGAATCATCGTTAAAGGGTAAACGGCCATCGGATGAATATTACGCCCATTATCCGTCCCCCTTTCAACCACCCCCGTCATGTCGCTCACTTCTCAACCCCTCTACGTTTGATACGTTCCCCTGCCGATTCCAGAAATAAGTCGTACGCGCACCGTATTCGTGACTGATCGAAATCGGGATCGCTTTATTATTCTCGATCATTCTTGTCGGACCTATAAATACCTATCGCGTTTGCCCCGTTCTATTCGGACACACGCATACTCCTGACGGTGGTTTCTTGTGAATGGAGAAGCGAAATCTGTTCCCGAATACAGTAGAACTTCGATTATCGGAACTATCATCAGAATGTTCTATTATCCGTACGGTACATTTCGTATTACGTGCATATAATATGTTATAATCCATGTAGTATCTATTTATTTTCTTTTATCAAGATTATCAAAATATTAAAAAAATATTTCTTTATGTTAAATTTGAAGTGTTCTAAAAACTATAATATTATAATATCGTCGAAACGGAAACGAGTAACGTTATCAGTTAAAAATGTGAAATTATTAAGAATCTCTTATTCTTCTTATTCCGAAGCATTCGTAGCTCTCGAAAAAAAGCTTACATGATTTGAAGCACAAAATGAATGATTTGTACTAAACGATCTATGCAATTTAGCGGCTACAACATTGTTTATTTATCATTTGGTCTAAAATATATGAAATCTAGTATAGAGAAAGCTGTCGTTCTGTTATCCAAAAATTCTATTATCCGAACACATTTGTCCCCTTATTAGTTCCGATAATCAAGATTCTACTGTACCCGCGCGAAGATAAAAGTAAAGCGATCGATTAAAATCCATTAACTCGAACTCGATCGGAGAGAGAAATTCGATTAATTACAATTCTTTTCGCAAACAAGAAATGAAATCGCTACTCGGTATGTGTGCTCGCGCGCGCGCGCGTGTGTGTATCTCGTATGGCGGGACTTCGAGGTCAATTCAAATGATATAAAAACGATCGATCGATCGGGATATCAATTAGTTCTACGTTGTTAATCACAAGTCACCGATAATAACGAGAGCAATAGACGTTAATTAACGACCGATCGAAGCCTCGATCGTTTTCTAATCTCGCATTCAAGCGCGGCCGATAGTGTTCACTGTCGGCATAATATTACACCGCTCTTTTTTTCATCGATTGCTTTCGATGATTCTAACGAGACCGTTTATATCCATCGCATGCGATAAAACGATGAAAAAACGCACTATGGTTACTGACCCTTCTGCAAAATACACGAAATTACGAGATCGCGTAACGCGAATCGATGTATTTAACGATCATCGATGTCGCGTTACGATTATATCGAGAACGGACCCTTTTTCCGTGTGAACGAACAATATTTGAAAACGGACGGCTCCTTTCGTGGCTCGTAATAGACTCATAGGAGAGGGTGAGGTTAGACAGGCGCCTGTTGTCGTCGTTAGCGTGTCTAACGACAGTCTAGTCGCAAACTAACCGAAACTCGTTCCATGCCTAAGTGACTTCGGCTCGGTAGAGCTCGTTAACGTAGAATGCTTTCGGTTAAAATGTCAACGGACGGGAACTTCTTTCGTGGTCCAACTATTCACTAAGTTCGCAACAAAATGTTCTAGATTATGTGAAAGTTACTTCTTTTTATATTAACTAGGTACTATATGTCAGGATTAGAAAAGACGATCATGTTAAGTATCAAAAATTAATACAATAAATGTTGAAAGTATTCGTATATGAACCAATTTTAAATAATACTTTATAAAATTGCAGTTTATTAATTAATTTCAGCAAAAAATCGAGTAGGTACTCTCATGAATTGAGAAATTAATAAAATAGATGCAGAAATTGATTAAAATATATATATAAGTAACGAATGTTCATATGTGTTTAATATGGAAACACTTTTAATCATTGTTTTTCGAGGAATATTTAACAGTGAAATACCTATTTAACGTTGAATTCCATCCTTATAAAAAATACCGACTTCCTATCGGTAAAACAAAATATAAATTACGAATATGTAAATATTAACGATAAATTATTGTCATAAACAATTTCCGGCATAGTTTTACACAACGAAAATTCGAAATAAATTCGAAAACTAGAATTCTTTCCGTTATCTTTCCAAGCGGCCATTAGCATTCGTATAAAGTTTCCACTCTCGCCTCTCGCTTCTGGGTTACAAGTTGAACTACCCTTAAAAGATACATGGATTTACAAAACTCCGTTAAGTGGAAGTCGAAACGGCTGCGAAAGGAGGAGAGACAGACGATTTCCTGCGATGACGAGAAGGAGGACGAGGTGGTTGAGGAGGAGGAGCTCGGTAGAAGGATAAGAATCGAGTAAGAGCAAAATGGAGGGTACCTACCATTGGAGAGAGAGTTTCCAAGGAGCCTTTAAATCGTAATCAGGACAGATCGGCGAATAGAGCTTGAATAAAACAGAACCGGTGCGTCGTTCGTCGTTCCACGCGAAAGGGATGAAACGAAGAAGGTGAAACGAGGAAACGACGACGACGAGGACGACGAAGCAGAGAGAGAGAGAGAGAGAGAGAGAGAGAGAGAGAGAGAGAGAGAACCGGAAAGGCCATAGAAGAAAAGTTCGACGAACGACGGATGCTAAAATGGCGGATACAAGCTCGGATGTTCGCATCTGTATGCGATCCTCGATGTTGAGAAGGTCGAACGGGTGGGGGGTTGAGGCGTGCAACGAAACTCACGATGGCGGGGTTGCTCGTAAAAACAAGATGGCAAACCGTCGCTAGAAAATGGCCGGTATAAATAAAACGCACGAGTACAGTGTTCGTTACACTACCGGCCGACAAACTTTCGTTCATTTTTCTACGAATTTATTTCTACCCGCGCCTGAGAGTACCTACTCGAAGTAAGAAAAATGTAGGAAAGTTAACGCGAGGAGGCCACTGAAAGGAATACAATGTTACAAACGAAATCGGTCTGTGAAATCTACAAAAAAAAAAGATTGCTACGTCGGCCGTAACTGAACAGCGTTGCGTTATTACGAGCGTCATAGTTGAATAAATGTCGGTCAATGAAGTGAAACAACATTATTTATAATCGTTGGTATATTTTAACGTTCCAACGCTAAATCATTAATGAAAATCAACGCGATAACCGTCGTTGATTTGCTTTATTCGAACGGTTCACCCTTCACTTTACTTTGTTGACGCTGAAATAAGAGACCCGATCATACAACGAAATAAAATAGGGAGTTATCGGGCGTAGAGCGCGTGCATAAATAAATACGCTCGTATCGGAGCACGAGATAGAAATTATTAACGCTAACTTAAGTGGAGATAACGTTCCTAATCGCGTAGCGCACGAGCGTTCTACATAAAATCAATCCACGTCTTGAAGACCGACGCGCGGCACGTTATGTCAGAGTTACAACAAATTTACCCACTCTCGGCCACGAGTGTAAGAACGTAAGGTAATTATCGCATACTCTACCCACGAGAAAACGTGCCGCTTCTCGCGATGCACTTAAGCGGAGCGTAAATACTCGAAACCGCGTTCCGATGTCGCAACGATCACACTACGAATTCTTCTAAGTTCTTTTTTAACGAGATCGGAGCGTCACGATGTTGTAGATACTCTGACGACGATCGTGGAAATTTAAAGAGATGAATTATGTAAATATAATTATTACATTTTAAGAATAATATTAAATATCGTAGGTACTATCCATGCCAGGGAGATGATCGGCGTGAAGAGAACAGCATCAGCTGGTCTCGGAGGGCCACTCGTGGTGTGCGTGCATCCCCCTACGCCCATATAAAAGAAAAACAAATATCGTAGGTACTATCCCGTCGAAAAAGTTAACAGTTAATGCCGTCGCGATTACCTCCACGATAGAAAAGACGAAAGAGAAAGAGAAAGAGAAAGAGAAAGAAAGAGAGAGAATCTTCGCGGTTTTAACTTCGGTGACCCAGTGAGCTTGAGACATAACCTTTGCCGGGTATCCCGCGGCTTCCTCCCCGCGACCGAGAAAAAGAGAATGAGTCAGATTCGAGTCATCCGATGATGCAACGTGCCGTGGCAGCTGCTGTGACACCGAGGACTCGCCAGAGAAAGTCATTATTTTACCGAGCACGTTCCGCGCCCGCTAATAGACTTTGCGGCCTTCAAAGTAAATTGTTTTCTGCAGAGCAAGCAGATTCCTAGGGGGCGAACGATAGCCGCGAACGTAGAGAGACTATGTTCTACGAGACTCGAAGCTAGGACGAGCTAGTCTTCTAGTCGAATTCCTAGAAAAGGAGCTTACGTTTCCACCGCCGATAATATTTCTCGGAAACGAGGTAACCACCTTCGAATCTCCATTCGGTGCAACGCCAAAAAGTAATTTGCTATTACAATACTTGGCTTCATGAATAAAGATGCGTGTATACTATATCCGCGCACCGACCAAAGTAATTTTGGCGTTCGAGCGGAGAGTTAAATAGGCCTAAACGGATTCGTAGAAAGCGCATTTCGTTCTATAAAATTACCCTCGAGCCAGCCAACCCCCATCCAAGACACACCGCGCCATCTCGGTATTCTTTTTCTTCGCGAGTTCCTTCTCTCTGTTTCTTCTTCGCCATTTGCATTTTCTCTCCTTCTTCTTTCTCTCTCCCCCTCTCTCTCTCTCTCTTCCTTTTTATTCTCCTCTCACTCGACCACCTTAATTCTCTCTTTTCTTACGCTCGCCACTCTTTGTCTTCTCTCCTTATTTTTTCATCATTATTCCATCATTTCTCGGGAGAATATTCAAACACCACGTGGCTACGGCTTTCCATTTCGAGACTTAATCGGCTTAAATTACCCACGATTTGCATTAGACTTCGAATATTCCGACACGATGTGCGCGTACCTACCTACCCGTGGAAGGGGTGAAACCTCGTTGAGCGAGTTTTTCGCTGTGGGAAACGTTTCGCCGTCTTACCGATGCTCGATATCTCTATCGTAAGCGAGGAAAGACGAATCTCGAGATGAGCCGCTGTGTTTTGTATCACCTGTAATGTCTAAAATAGGATAGAACGCTATTATAATTATTAAAGCCTTTCGGGGAATTGTGGTTACAAGAAACGCGCTATTATTGTTAGAATCGTATACGATACCCTTATACATGTATATGTATATAGGTATACAATCCATATACACTTACATAGCATGTTGCAGGTACGTAGGTGCTACACGAAACTAGCAGAGGATAACTGCACCGTTGTTACAGTAATAGGAGCGGTGGTGCTTCGTTACTACTTAACAAGTGAAATGAAAACTAAACGTTTCCAGGAACGCGACAAGCCTATGAACTTCCCAATCGCGAAAATTACTTAAAAAGGTGCCTATAAAAGCAAGTGTAATTCATCGGTTTTTTATTAAGCTTCAACAACAATATTATCGGTTAGTCACTCGCTACGCGATTCGGGAAAGTCGCCGAGCCGAAAGTGCGATTCGTCATGGACTCGTAACGCGGAAGGGATTTCTCTCGTCAATTTTCAATTTTCTATGCTTGGCGATGTAGTCGATCTTTCATATTCGCTGATGAGCATCAATGATTTATACTTGCATGAGTGACTCTATGAGAAAGATAGTCATCGGGAAGAAGAAATGATGGTGTAAATCGAAAGAGGAAGTTGACGAGTGGGAATAAAGATGTCTATCAGTCTGCTTGAAAACGCGTCATGGTAATACAGTAATAGAGAATTTAATCAAATTTTACAATTATGTTTATTATACTTATTCGTGAAATCGTGTTTGGTATTCTGGAAAACTGAGAAAATTCGTTCGACATCATTTAAAAATATTATTAGGGGATGAAAGTATGGTTATGATTGTCTAGAAAAAAACGTAATAATAAAATGGTTAATAAAAATGAACTAGGAAAGCGTTACTGTATTTTAATAGTGTTTTTAACGACAACGAAAAGGAATAAAATTAGAATCATCGCTTGTACGAGTTCTTGATGATACTTATATCTCTTTAAATTCGAAATAGATGGAAAGAGAGTGACAGAGAGAGGGGGGAGAAGAAGGAGAGGAAGGGTGGTAGGAAGACTCCAGGCTGCCGATCATTTCTCAAACTCCATAACTTGATATAAACCACCCGTTGCCCGCCCCATCGAGAAAGTCAAAGTGGAACGGGGCGAGAGGTGAAGCAACGCCACCACTGCCGCTACCGCCACCGTCGCCATCGCCATCGCCATCGGTGGCAGCTTACATTATCGATATTACGAGGCGTCGATAAAAAATCGCATAAAATTAAGCAAACTCCCACGTGTCTTTATCTCCTACAAGCACCCAGTGGCTCTAAAAAGTGCTTCCTTAACACCGTTTCGAAAAATCTCCCAAGAGCGACGACTTGCGATGGAATTTGATAAACAAACAAAAATAATTAACGCTACGAATAAATATAGAATCTATGTATGTTGGATATTTTACAAACAAAACATTCATTCGTAAAAATATATGTATAAAACTAACAATAAATACAATAAATCCCCATATAACGCGGTGATTGAATTCCTAAATAATATATTATCCTATAAGTTAGTGCAAAAAGGCAAAATTAAAGTGGAAATATTCTTTATTCTTTATGTAATATAAAAATAAAAAAAATTCTCGCCACGCGTGGTCTTGTATGAAGTTTCCTTAATTGTTTCCCATGTTATACAGAGATTTGTTATATTCGTACAAAAGCGGCATAAAACACGCAAAACTGTATACAAAATCTATTAAATTTCTTTCTAAATATCGCCTGATCCTGGTAAGAAACGCGGAATCACAATTTCTAAGGAAGAAAATTAGCGCGTCGTTTAATCTCGCCCGAGTATTTCATCCCGAGTCCCGCGGAAAGGTCTAATGCATCCTCGACATTTTTACTTAGCAATTAATAGTTCTGCACCGAAGAGAGACACGGTTGCGAAGAGATAATCTCGCGCCGGATAAAGTGGATATCATCCGTAAGGGATGCCGAGAGCGAGCTAGAGAGAGAGAGAGAGAGAGAGAGAGAGAGAGAGAGAGAGAGTGCGCGCGCGCGCATGCACGCACGCTCGCGTTCTTATCCCACTTTAAATATGACTGAATTCGCTGCATTATTCACGGCTACCCCCGCGGGTGTGGTGCGCCATCGTATATATTCTAAACGTATCGTAACCGCACAGCATCCACGTTACGTAGCCGAGCGTTTATCCGGCGGGTAACGAGTTTTTCGTTCGTCCATTCGCGTCTTCTCTCGTACGATGTCGTTTACGTGGAAAGGTTCCGTGGCCTTTTTTATCACACTTTCTTTATGCGCTTTATATTCCTACGTAGCGCGACCATCCTCGTAACTAAGCAGGGAAATAAATTATGTCGGATAATGGAAGGAATGTAACGTACAAGATGATGTATAAATTAATAACGCGAAGTGAGTCAATGACGAATAAAAAATATCATAAAATCGTATCGAAAGTGACAGCTTAATGTTTCCGAACACCTGCATAGTATGTCGTTAAATAAATAATATATTATTAGGTATATCTGCACTGTGAACTATGAACATGATACCGAGTCTCAAATAGTAATGTTATTTGTACTTAATATATGACTGTTACTCAAATATGTAAGTAGATATCTATCTATTTATAACTAATATTTGTAACTATTATAATTAAGAATAATTATCTATAATGTTCAAAATTATGTTCAAAGTGTAGATGAAAATAAATAAAACTCATGTTATAGAGATATATCCTATACAATTTGTTTATATTTTCTCTTATCATTTCTATTCGATAGTAACCACTGTCCTTTAAATTATAGTCGCTATAATAGTTGCTTCAAAAGTTACTTCAAAAAGTACTCAATTTCGCATAGAACGATCCACCTACATAATAAACTACAATAAACCATAGATCGGTGTATAGCTTCATCTAATGGAGCAGCTCGCTTAAAAAATTGACTCGCCCTCCCCAGCGATTTTTTATTATTATGCTTCCAACCTCGAAGCATATAATAAACCGTTCATTTATAGACGTATCCGTCCGCTTTTCTCCTCTTTCTCTCTATCGCTTTCTCACGGCCCAAGGGAGTATCGCGATTTACGGAAAAAGGTCGAATCGAATCTGCATCGGGGGCCGACAACGTGAGCAGGCAGGTCGAATCAATCGCGAGCGTTATGACGGTTTTCGGATGGATCAGGGTCTAACGAAATTCAAGTTGACGTATAGGAACGAGAATGGTAAATCCTACAGTTTCTACGAGCCCGACTCGAAGAAAAAGATCGCGAGTGATACTTACGCGGTCTAACCAAGCCACCCTCTCACCGGTAACCTCCATTTCTCTTTCTCGCTCACTCTCGCTTTCGAAAGGGTCCTTCGAAGCCATCATCCTTCCTCCAAACCCGCCATCGTTTTCGATCGTGTTCCACCACGATGCCAAAAAAAAAAAGATAC
>JAIFRP010000021.1:2343733-2358452 GCA_032403825.1 Odynerus spinipes | reverse complement strand
CGTTGCAAATGCAGAATATGATATTAAGTAACACTTACGTACAATTATCAGGAAAAACATCCTCGTACATACCCCTCTCATGGAGTTTTAATATATTTCTATTACTGTAAGAACTATGCTTTCCACGGCAGACTTGTCGAAAGAATGTTCGTACACTCAGCAGTCGTCTTATATGCATTCTGATATTTTTCTAAATAAAATCTGCTTCGTACCCACCAAAACACATTAACTACGATATCTTTCTTTTACAAAAGAAAGTTTTCAATTCGTATATATTTTAGCAAAAGTTGTATGCCGGCAATAACTTTACATAAACAAGCCAGACCATACACAGTTCCCGCTCGTGTTCATTTCAGGTTATGAGGGGATACGGACAGCATTGGTCATAAATTACGTAAGAGAACGAACTCGTCTGAAAAATTTTAATAATCCTCTTTTTATCTTTTTTTATTACAATTTCGATGATCAATATTATAACGTTAAACCGAAAATTGTTTATAATTTCCAGCAAAATACTTTAAATAAAATAAAGAAAATATTCCACGTTTGCTCTAGTTACAAAACGATACCATTGGTTATCTGCAAGATTTACCCTTTCTCGTTGGTCAAAAGATGAGATGAAACAACGCGCTCCCGATCAAGATTCTGATACAAATGATGCCTATCTAAATGAAGTTTATGATATATATAATCAGTGTTGAAATGAGTTATTTATTTACTAGTTGAAATAAACTTTTTGCAAGCATAACCACCAAGCGAAAGGCAAATCTCTTTATTGCCTTATCGTCACCGTCCTGACATATTTGCATTTGATAAAAAAACAAGGTATAAACATAACTGTGTCAAACAATTTTCTATTGACGAATGAGTATGTAATTTTATGTGAGGATTAAATATTAAGAAAAGTAAATCAGCAATGCCGTAAATTAATATTTAACGACTATATGACACGAAACAATTCTTTCTGAATTAAATCTTGAAAGATGTTTTGATGTGCTTTATTTAGGTTTAGTAAACATTAGTTTTCATAACCTTATGTTAAGTTTTTATGTTACTTATATTACATTTTACTGCATCCGTTGACAGTTGTATCTTTAAGCACTATTGTTAAATGTGGAAGTCCTTTTCTATAAAATATATTTAACTTTGTACAATTTTTATTCTTTTTGTATGTAAATAATTCTAATTTTCTATATATAAATAGTTCTAAAGCTATATTATAATATATTTAATACTTTCAGTAGCTATGTCCAATGAAGAGCGCCTTCGAAGACTTTTATCTGATCTAGGAAAAGCAACTTTACGTGGTGTAAGAAAGTGTCCAAAATGTGGTACATATAATGGTTCCCGTGGCTTATGTTGTAAGAATAAATATTGTGATGCAGTATTTAAAGAGCCTGGAGAGAAAAGAAAATTATCAACCGAAGCTTGTAAGCTCATAACTGGCTCAACGGCACAAGTGTTTTCTGTTCGTGTACGAGATAAAGGTCCAGATTATCGAGGCTTTGTTCAATTGCCATTAATAAATGCGACTATTTCAAATGAAATCACAACGTTAATTTCACAAACAACTGCTTTATGTTTTGTGGATACTTGTGAAAGAAGTTTTGACACCAGTGTTCTTAAATGTCATGTAAGTTAATAACCATTGTATAATAATTTGTTTGATAAAATTTATATAATATTACGAGATATAATTTAAGGAGAAAGATACGTCCGATTTATCTGTATCAACGTGTCAACATATCCAAGCTGCATTAAGATGTTATGCAGAGGCTCAACCATTAACATTAAGAAATTCTATCTTATCATCTTTAAATGTAAATAATGAAATGAAACAAGAGATCTGGTTATTAGCTACAGAAACCTCAGGTCCCTTGGTACAAAGAGTTTCTAAAAATATAATGGCTGTAAAATGTAAAGCTTCGCCGAAACATCCTTTAGGATATCTTCATTTTTCTTTCTTTGTTACTAAATTGAAAGATAGAGTAGAACATCGATGCTTCTGCAGTTGTACCGCATTTAAGGTAAGTTAATACAATCAGCATCCCCTAGAGTTATCATACAAGTATTTTTAAAGTTACAAATTTTATAAATAAAGCTTTACATTCTTTTTAAATAAAATTTTATGAACAGGGTACGGTAAAATCAATTGGAGATAAGGTAGAAACAACACAGTCATTGCAAGCAAAGCGTTGTGTACATTTCTATGCATGCATATGTGCCTTTGCTAGTGATCCAAAATTATCTGAAGAATTTAGTTATTATATAAACTTAGATCAAAATGATTTAAGTATACCAAAGCCACCGATATCAATATTGCAAAATAATGAACAAGATAAAATAGTTGGAATAGGTAATATATACTTTTCCTAGAAGCATTCTTTGTGACCATGATAAATTTCTAATTTTTTGTTCTAACTAATGTTAGATCTAGATAATTTGAACACAGACGATGCTGATACGCATCTGTTGATTTTTCGTGATGATACTTTAACTGTGCAAAGTTTAGATGGGAATAGACTTGATTTAGATTCAATGAACCTGGATTCATCAATTTTACCTAATAGCATTGTTGAAAATATCGAAGTGGAATGTGATCGTAGTTTATTAGAAGATAATAATATTATTTCTCAGGTATAATGATTATTTTATATTATTTTTGAATGGTCAATGAATATTAGAAAGTATTATTAAAATTATGTTATAACCATGCTGTGATTATATTATTTCACAGGTTCATAATTTGGATGTTATCGACCAAAATGGTGTACAACTTAATGGAAATACGATGAAAATTTTAGATGAACAAACTGCAATGGATACGAAATACAATGTATTAAATAGCCAATATATCTTAAATGATAATAATATAAAAATATTAAATACTGGAAATTTAAAAGTTGTTGATACAAGTACAGTATTAGATGTCAACAATATAAAATTGATAGATTCTAGTGCAGTGATAAACGGTAATGAGATTAAAATGATAGACAAAAATACTTTACTTCAATATGACAATGGAAGTACATCAAATCCTGAAAGTGGAACTATGCTACCTGCTGTTCCTATAAAAAGAAAGAGAGACGATAAGAATGCAAATAAGTTAGCTGCTATGGGTCTAAATAATTTAAGTTCTATCGAGCCAAGGAAAGCTAAAGCAAAACCAACTATTATAAAGAGATACCAAAATTCATGCGAAGATCTGGATGAAGCTAATACAAATTTGCCCTTCATAAAATGGTTAGCATCAATTACGGAAAGGATAAATCAAACGATGCATTTCCAATTTGATGGAAAGCCTGACCCTTTAGTGTTCCACGTACCACAAATATTTTTCGATTGTTTACGGGAGAGAATATCTTGCGGTGGTAAGAAGAAGCGTTTACCAAATTCAACGACAGCTTTTGTCAGAAAAGATGGAGTACCTTTGGGTACTTTTACTAAATATACATGGCAAATTACAAATATATTGCATGTAAAAAGTATTTTTGAAACACCCCTTATACCTTTAGAAATTACACGAAGTTTTATACAAAATGCAGATGGAACATATGAATTATATAAACGCAAAGAAACTGATATTGATAGGTATAAAAAAACAAATAATAATGCATTGATCAAACCATTGGAATTGAAAACTTATTTAAAAGTTGGTAAGTCTTTTGAAATCATAAAATTATTTCTATAAAATGGAATTTACTTAAGAATCCAAGATTATAATAATTTTTGCTCATAGACTATATAGTTTATAGAATATTTTTTTGTAGGTAATACTTCTCCAAATCAAGTAGAGCCAACACCATTTTTGATAGAATGGATACCAGATATTTTACCAATATCAAAGATTGGTGAATTAAGAATACGTTTTGAATTTGGACACGTTAAAAATGAAACTACCCAAAGATGGAGAAAAATAGCATTATCTAAAAATTATTAATATGTTAAATCTATAGAATAAGTTAAGTATTTATTTTAAAGTATTATATTGTTATTTCTTTGTTATTGCAAGTGCTTAAATGTTTTTAAGGTACACAAGAATGTTTTATATTACATACTTGTGTATGTATCTAAATTGGATAACATCTATATACAAAATAATTTTACACGATATAAAGTTAATTTAAATACACTTTAACCCTTTTAGTACATTGATTTTAATAATGATTTTAATTACAAATATATTAGAAATGTAATTAACATAACATATTTCTATATTGTACATTATGTATTTCATCTGTAAACATTTGAACTTAAATTGACAATTGCATTAACATGTGTGTAATATATTTGCTATGTAATATAACTGTCACAAATGTAGTACTTAAAGGGTTAAATAATGAAAAATTGTTTAAAACTGTATATATTTTCGGATAAAATTTAAACATACTACAAACTCTATTCAATGAAATACTGAAAATTAAGTATTGCAATTTTTGTTTGAAATAGTAGTATGTTAGAGTTTACATTTTTTAATGCAAAGACTGATCTAATTTACTTCATTCTTAAAGATGGTACAAAGTGTTCGTAAAGAACAACTGTTTGCCAAGCAAAACTAAAATGTAGAGAATCATTTGGTGATCATTTAATGATAACAAATCTCGTATGGTCTAGTGACGGTCATTTAATGATCATAAAGGAAATTAAAATCTTGTTTTAACAAGCAAGTTTTATATTTTAAATCTCGTATTTTGTATTAATTTATTAGAACGAGTACCACCGAGAATAAACGTAAAAAATTCGGATCGTTTTCATTGTAAAACTATAAATGTATTATATGAGAAATGTCAGTGTAATATATTGTACATACGACAAATTTTAAATCGGAAATACTAAATAATACAATATTTAATAAATACGTACTCTATGATTTTTAGATTTTCTAATAAATTATAGCTCTCAAAACTCTACTATCATTCTCGCCTCTACTACTGGCGCAAAGTTACAACACATCATGGAGATCAACGTCGTGTTCATTCAAATGATTACATCAGAAAAGACCTAGGCACATGTTATTTAGAATGAAAAATACATATCAGTGTCATACCGGTCAAAGCGACTTTTTATTACCTCCAGTATAGTGAATAAAACGCGACTATCGAGTTTCAAGGTTAAAGCAAACGCGAAAGCATGTCCGTCGTTTAAAAACTCAACGATACAACTTGATTTTACTAACGGATTATGTCATTGAAATAAATTCCTTTTCCTTAACCATTGGATCAATTCTCAAGAAAGCTACTCTTCTCCTGTAGAATAAAAGAATCGTGAATCCAAGAACCTATCGTCGAAAAGCGCGGTTTCAAAGTATTCGTTCATACGATCCCGTGATTTTTTTTCCTCAAGTCATACCCGCGATGTTACGCGATGGTCTCCATAACCTCCGTAATCAGATGGACTGTTGTAAAAGGATCTCGATCGAAGAAGAATCTTTCGATGTACGATATATTTGTTATAGAATAATCGGAGACGATTTATTAGATAATTTGCAATAAGAATTTCGCTACACGAAATCACGTCCATTTTATACGCGATTCGGTCTATTGAGTTAAGATTCAGCCGGAAGCGTCGGACACGAACGGAAACTGGCTCTGACGTAGGAGAGCTAGAGAAGCGTACACTTCCATTTTCTCGATCCACTCGGCGAACGGAGAGCACGTGTTTGTTCGCCGGCCGCCTCGTTCGGCTCGATTTTTTTTATCTTTGCGAAACTCCGGCGTTGTGTACGCGCTGATCGTGTATCGTGTGTAACGTTCGAATTGACCGTCAAGTTCCTCCACAAAGCGAATCAACATGAATCCGGAGAAGTTGAAGAAGCTCCAAGCCCAAGTACGAATCGGCGGTAAGGGAACACCCCGACGCAAGAAGAAGGTACGTCGACTTTTTACTCATTTTACCTTCGATAAAAAATGCTCCTTTTTATTTTCGTTTATACTCACGGACACGAGTTTCCCTTTTTATCGAGAATTTAGGTCTATCAATTCCGAGGAAGCGAAATTTCTTTGATCCAATAGTCGCGTCTTTCACTGACAGAGAATTTAACGTGTACTTTGTAATTTTCCTTTATAATTTGTTTTTTCGTCATTTTACACGAACTTTCCCATAGTCGTGCAGCTTTTATGTAGTTTTTCCATCATTTTCTCCTGGCCGATAGTGTCTACAGTGATTGCTTACTACGATGAGCAAGCATGGAACATTTATGTTGATCGTGCTCTTACACATTATTTTTGTAACTTTTGTTGCTATTAACAAAAGCAAATGAATTTATTTTATGTCAGGTAAAAGTATTTATTTAAACTTTCATATTGATTGTAAAAAGGTGATTCAGAATTTTCATACGTAATCAATGGCGTTCTTCTTAACATGTGCCTTCTCTTATTTTCTTTTTTTATTATGTTACATGGGTAATAAAATGTAAGGAATATTGTAGGTAGTACACGCCACTGCTGCTACAGATGATAAGAAGCTACAAAGTTGTTTGAAGAAGTTATCCGTTAACACTATTCCTGGAATAGAAGAAGTTAATATGATAAAGGACGACGGTACTGTTGTCCATTTCAACAATCCAAAAGCTCAAGCTAGTTTGTCGGCTAATACGTTTGCGATTACCGGTCATGGGGAGAACAAACAAATAACTGAAATGTTGCCTGGTATATTGAGTCAGCTTGGTCCAGAAGGCTTAACACAACTGAAGCGATTAGCGAGCACAGTCGCGGGAAGCGCGGTTGGTAAAGCCACCCTGGAGGAAGATGACGAAGTACCAGACTTAGTTGAGAACTTTGACGAAGCAAGCAAAGAAGAGGTAAACAATACACGGGATTCTCTGGAAATTTAAAATAAAGTTGTGTTAGTGCAACTATTTTAAAAATACATTCAATTTGAAGGTCGCACCAAAAAAAGAAGTCGAGGAAAATGACAAAGCTGCTGGAGACAAAAAAGAAATCATTACGATCGACGAAAAGAAAGAAGCACCCTTAGCTACACCCGAGGCTTAAAGAGTTTATTGTCGAGGTGAAGCCCTAGGTATGTATATAGAGATTTATACAAAGAAATAAGAGTATGTTAATTATGTGATTATGATATTAATAGATTTCATTTCTTTCTACAGATGTTCCGCAGGACAGACTGTTGTAATTAAGAGTCAAGAAACGCAAGTTGCAAAAGCAACGAGTAAACGAAGTATAACTATACACACGTTATAAATACTTGACATACACTATAATACTGCTATATGAGTAACAGTTGACAAGAAATAAAAAGGCTGTTACAGAAATTAAATATTTCTACGAAAGATGTTTCTTACTTTATTGCATCTGTTAACGCAAACTTTGTTTTGAATCAGCGAAAACAACATTATTATTCCCAAATTAACGCAGTGGGATGTTCTACATGTTTAAAATTACTCTATAACAAAGTTGTAAACGTTTATCTCAGTTGCTCAAGTGTGTAAAAACTAATGCAAAATAATCAACTTAATGGCTACCATATCGACATCTCGAAACAAAGAACGATGCATTTTTTAAAAGTGTTCTTTTACGTGCTTTCTTTTATTTCGACTAACTTTGTACGAGCTGGAAATTCAAATTAACAACAATAACGCAAAACAAAATTACACTCGAGAAGCAGAGGATACGGTTCATCTATCTGTAATGTTATTTAACGAAGGAAAGTTTATATAGATTATAGAAGGAAGCAAAAGTAGGTGAAAAATATTGAAACACTTCTATTTTAATCGACAAAGTTAATGATGGCTACTAACTGGCTACTACCAAGTGGTAGCATTTGCAATAGCTTTCCAGCACAGAGAGAAAGGGGTGTAATATTTTGTAATGTAATCTATGGAATAAATTCTTTTGCTGGAAGTGCGGTTTTCTACTTAAAAAAAAAATAAAATAAAATAAAAAAAATTCATGTGTTCCGTCACACTATACACGATAATCTCACTCTCTATCGATATTTATATTTTCATTCGTAGAATAAACTTGTATCAAACATGTAGTATGCAAATATATTAATAAGAGCCATGTATATACATATATACTCTATCTGGAAACTTTACCTAAACACGAGCCATAAAACGAAGTCGAATGTTTCGGTCCTGAAAAGTAAAAGTCTTACGAAAACACTAAATAACGATCTCTCTACGAAGATTATACCCTTATGTTCTCGATTGGTTTGTATTATAATGCTTATTAAACATTCTGCTTGGTCCAACTTAATTTGCTTCTAACTTTCAGACTTCAAGTTTTTGATTCCATCCTTAGGAACGTCCAAATATCATGAAAACGAAATGAAGAATTTACAAAGAAGACAACAAGCATCAAACTAATTTAAGCGATCTAATATATTTATATCGAGCATGTCGTTCTCGCTAAATCGTGTCGTTCGCAAAGTATACTTGAAACGAAAGCAAAACTCGCTCTCGAGGACGTCGAGATACGTACCCGTGAAACTTTCTTTGTTTCTTGGAGTGTCCTTGAATGCAGGTATACACGAGCCGTTGTATGAAAAAAAGAAATAAAAAAAGAGAAAAACAAAGAAGATATTCTCTAAAAAGACAATAAGAAGCGACGCATTCTGAGTGTTCGCTCGTGCTTCGTTGTTATTCTGTTTTTCTATTCCGTTTTCACTATAATACTCCTCGTGTACGCACGTTAGAACAAGAGATATAAAAAGCATCTCGTACGGTAGAACGACAGTTAAAATTATAGAAGCATGAAGGCGACCAAAAAAGAAAAGAGCTCGGCATCTGCTACTCGGCCAAGTTTCCTATGGAAAACTAAAATTATGCGCGCTGCCACCGGAAGCGGGCTACGTTTCATTCTTCATAAAATGGACGATCTCTCAGGACGATAACGATAAATCCTCGACTTCATTTTCTCCGATCTCCGAGAATGCGCCAATAAATCTCGATTATCTTTTGCTCCACTGGTTGTCGTCTTTTCGAATGCGAGAGAATATTTTTTTCATTTTACCGCCACGTTTCACGACCATCCGCGTCGGCAACTCATGCTGAAAATTTTATCCCATTTTGAAGATAATCGTCCGATTTCAATCGGATATCGCCGGTTATTCATTCCCAAATCGTTCGACGATAATCTCGGATGGTTGCCAGTCGAAGATAGTTTTAAAATTTATTCGCGAATGTGTAGGAGGTAGTAGGTGAATCGGTAAATGAAAAAAATGGACGAAGCATTCGTACGATCTCAATATTTTGCATAGCAAAATGTCAACAGTCAAGGCGATCGTAGAAGCGGTTGTCGTTGGTGCAATTTGTCACTGGCAAATTTCTCTCTTGCGAATACGTACATACATACATACGCTTGACATGTATCGCATTTAATGCGTTTCTCTTCATTCTTTTTTTCTTTTATCTTCGGCTTATTTTTCCATCTCTCTTTTGACGCTCGATTAATCCTTCATAAAATGTATATACGTATGTATGTAGGTGCATACGTACGCATAAAGGAGAACGTTCGTTATTAGATTGGTTATTATTGAGTTGTTAGATAAATAAGTTAGTGTTTAGTTATTCAATTTTCTTTATGTAACAAATTAATATGGTAATAAGTAACAAAAGCTAATATCGTCGTGCGTTTTTCCATATTTTTAAAGAAATTAATCGATGACACTAGAGTAAATTCTTTTTTATCTATTAACCCGTTGTCTGTTAACTTCTGTCGTGGCAACGCTATTTTTTCCCCGATAATTTTTGAGTTCCCTGTGATATGACATAAGTAGGGAACAAGTTATTTTAAAAGATATTACAAGGTAAATAGCAAAATAACAATAAATTACATATTTGTGTTTTCTTATTATGCATCGTTTATAAAGAAACGTTTTGTTAAATTAGAGTAGGCCGAAAATAAATTTAAACAATAACGATAGTGCAATGGGTTGATATTTTAGTTAGATGAAATAAAGTACAGAATATGCTAATGTAATTTGATGAATCGAAATACAATAGAATTTCGATTATCCGAACATACCAGGGCGTATAAGTTGTGATGAAAACGATATAACAGAATGGCTTGGAAATGATAAAGTGAACAACATAAATGGTGAAAAGATTATTAAAAAAGTTAAAGGAATTTATAACGAAGAGAGCATCGAAGATGACGATATATTCTCCTCAAATAATATTCCCACGCATTCTGCAGCATTCGCAGCATCAGGTGGTATGAAGCACAGCAAGAGAGTACTCCCGAAATTTAAATAGTTAAGTTTAAATAGTTTACTTAAAAGAATGCAATTTAGTGGCTCAGAAAGATTGAAAAAACAAAGACGATTAAAACATACGTATACAATACGTATAATATATAAAAAAATTATAATTTTTCACGCGGGCTGTAGTTATAATCTGAGTCGTTCGATTATCCGATCATCGTGGACACAATTAGCTCGGATAATCTAGGTTCTACTGTAATAAGAACGGGACAAATTTATCAGCTCGATCTCATCGAGATTCGAACTAGATTGTTTTCCCGTGGTCCTCCCGCGGTAACGGGATGTAACAAGCAAGTTTCTTCTGTATTAGTTGAGCCAAGTTTTCTGATGTTCCTGCTAGCCGAGAATTGCGACCTGTGGATCGCCTCTATGGTAGAAGCACCTGGCATTAAAACTTCCTCGTTGAAACTATCTCCGAGATAGTAGGCGGAGAAGACGCCTAGACATATAATACGAACTTTCGAAATTCGAACGAAGAAGGAGAAGACGGGGAAGCGAACTTTCGTTATTTAGAATAAAAACGCGTTCCTTTTCTCACTAGATACACCTTTTTTCTCTTTCCAACTTGAGAAGTTGGTTAGTTAACCGTCGATCGATTATACGACCATAATGGGAAGGCCGCGCTCATTCTATGCCATAATTGTGGTAACTCGAATATAATTATCCATAGTAATCTATTCACGTTAATTACACTCTGCAAAAGTTCAACATTTTCCTTCGTCACTTTGTCTTTTCAAACTCGTATTCGAGAATCTTCGTGTTCTAGTGCCAATTAGTGGATTTTCTCGTCTAGAGTTCCTTTATTGTTATTCTCGTTTCGCGTCGTTAGAAATTTTCTTTATCGATCCGGACGACGTTCTGCTCTCCGTTTGTTTTCTCGTTTCTGTGATATTTAAAAATATAGGTACGGTGGAACTCCGTTTATATGAACTCCATTTATATGAATAAAATTTTAGTAGTGTCTGGCTATCAAAACTTTAACTGAGCTTTTATCATCTCTAAAACCAACTTGTCCCCCGACACGTTCATATAAACGGAGTTCTACTGTATATTTAAGATGAAATTTTTCATGGAATTTTCTTATATGAATATAACATGAACTCTTATTAACTGAACGAAAAACCGTAGTTGTACATATTGCACAGATTCAGACATATTCTTTGCAAATCGAATTTCCCGTTTCGAGTTGCGCTCTTTTCAATTATAACGTCGACCAATAAAACCCATAATTCGACGTGGCCCACGTAAAGTGACTTTCATCGTTGCGCGTTAAATTAATTAAACGGTCGACGCTACGAGTCCTTTTAGTGGCCGAGTGTGAAATAAAATCTTACGCTTTTAACCCGAGCAACTAATTAAACCTCTGCTCGTCTCTTTTTATCTCGCGGATTTTTAATCGTCCAACTTGCCTTTTGGTAATTAAAATATTCGAGTGACGATTAAGCGAACCCACGCAGCTCGTATTACTAATGCGTTATGAACCAATTGATGTGTCGTACATAATGTATGCGTAAATGTGAAGTCGAACGAATTAACGGTTAATGAGAATTACGGTTATTGTTTTATAAATTATGCATTCGAAAGTGGAGCAGCTACGAACGCGTAAATAATACTTTGGCTTGGTAATTGAAAATTATAATCACGCGTAAGCTGGAAATCTTTGTGACTTCGTTTTAAAATAACATAGAACTGATCAATGTGAATACAAAAGTAACGAAATTATGAATCATGCGTGCTCGTAACGAATTCTTCTTTCGAATCCCACGATGCTACGTTCCGGAAACGGAAATCGTGTCCTCGATGACGAAATATGGCCCTGAATTTTTCCTCTTCATTGTTGAATGTCGGGAAGCATAATGTTCGGAACCATTTGAAGCGAAGAACTCATAATTAATGAATGAATTACCTTCCAATTGGCTTCTTAATGTCGACAAGTGATCATACTTACCTACAATGCGAACAAGTCGAATTCGGATGATAGAATCGGACGATAATTGAATATGCTACGTTATTGTTCGTCTTTCTATTGTTTTCTTACTTTTGTTTAAATTTGCGGAATCGAGGAAAGTATCGTCGAGATCTTTAAATCATTCTTATATTTTATGTATGTATGTACACATTGTGAGTCTACGACGGAGTGATAATTAAAATGTTAGAGAAATTAATTTCTTTTCTTCTGGAGTTTTTTTTTAGCATATACTCCAAAAAATAGTATCCAGGAAAGCTCTGTCGGTTTTAGGCACGACCGCAAAGAGTTCCTTATGCTCTTGACAAAACGAAAAGTGTGACAGACGATTATCACCGGAACTATTTGAGATATCAAGAAAGTTTTTTTTGAATCTTTAGGTTTTATGTCAAAATTTATATCTCGAATTAAAATTTATATTAAAAATAAGATTGCACTTAACGAGGATATACCAGTAATCAATTCTACTTCCGGTCAGAATGGTGGGCATTTTAATATCTAAATAGGGAACTTCTTACCGTCGTGCCTGAAAGTTTAAAAAAAATCACATATACAATAGAAACAATTTAAACTTTTTAGGAAAAGTAATATCTACCGGCAGCATGAATTTTTCCAAAATTGTCTATCGTATCGATCAAAGATTCCGAACGGATAAAAAATTATGTTCGTAGACGTACATGTGTAGGTGAAATTACCAGTCGTATCTAACATAAAAAGATGAAGCTTTTTCACTGGGGAGGTCTAGAGGACGGAGCCCCCTTATCGACCCGCATAACTGGTTCCAACATACGTACATCTTTGCGTCTCTAAAATAAAAGGGACAAAACTTTCCCAGAATTTCTTCTATTTTCTGGACAATAATTTCCCTTCTGCGTGTTCTTAAATAAAAAACGAAAGAATCGTCGAGTAACGCGAAATGGAGAGAGAGACGAAAGAAAAAGACCGAAGAAAATCCCAGAATCGACCATAAATTCGGACTCGCTCGATAGGGAAAATCCGAGAAAAGCCCGGATAACGAAAGTGAGTCGCGAACGAAGAAGTCAAGGTACATATCTCAACAGCGAGATCTCTCAGCAGTCCTCCGACTTGTTGCGATGGTCGAGGATTCGAGGAGAAACCTTTTTTGGTTGAAAGAGAAAGAGAAAGAGAACAGAAACGGATGGAGAGAAAAGACGGGCAGGGTTGGTCGGGTAAAGTATCCTTTATAACATATGCGTGATTTTACTGGGTATTTTACTTCGACGATTTTTCCATGTATATTGTATGTATATCTCGTATGCAACAAATCAAATTTCAAACCACGATCAATTTGTATATTTTACACGGTGTGGTTTACACGTTATGTTTTACATGTAAACGATTTCCTTTTATACGTAGATACCCAACCCCGAGGGTAAGGAAGATAAGAAAAACAGTTATTACATTAGAAAGAGAGAGAGAGAGAGAGAGAGAGAGAGAGAGAGTTTTTCATCCGTTCAATGTCTTTTCGGTGATTATATTTGATCTCTCTTTCTCTTTCTTTCCTCGTCCATCGACCTACTTCTAATAATTAACTCATAAGCACGACATCGGTACATATATACATACAAAGTTTCCCGTGCTTTTATTTTATGTACAGAGGTTGGTAATAATAGTCGACAAGTTCTTGCGTCCTTTAAAGAAGATTTACACGTTAAATACGACCTCTTTTTCCAAAGAAATCCCTTCGTTCGAAAGTACAACACAGCTGTGTCGACGCTTTTCAGATTTATATTCTTTCCTCTTCTTTCTTTTACGCTTTTGTCGCTCTGGAAAATCGATGAACAAAATTTTGCAAGCTTGCAAGATAGATAAGTATACGTCTTTGTTTAAATTTTCGAAAACGGAACTTAACTCACCTTCGGTATCAAAAATAGGATGAAACAATTACGAATAACGCTTCTGTCGATTTTTCTATTATCTTTCAATGCTAATTTTTGCGGTGGCAATGCGTTATAATGGAACTCGAGGAATTCGTTTTATTAAGTACTGTTTTATTGAGGAAGGAACCGAGCGAGAAAAGGGGGAACACGCGTATCGATTTTGAAGAAGGTGTTAAAAATCTGAAGCATGCGGGAAAAATTTTCTCGCGCAAAATTATTATTTCACGCGAATATCGGGAATCGATTCGCGTAAAGAATGTTCCTCTTTCTCGCTCTCTCTTTCTTTCTCTTTTTCAATGGCGATATTCGCGTCATAAAAATTCGAAACTTCCACGCTCGACGCTTCTTATCGAATATACCAATCTGAAATGGTCGCTTGCTTCACGATGCAGAAAATTCCTATTTTTTTACGCGACTCTCACGATTTCGAGCGATTTCTCAGAGTTTCATTCTATCGCAGCACCGAACTGCGTGTGATAATAATAGTAATAATAACAACAATAATGTATTTCAGTATGTTTCTCACGCGACGATTCGCGATATCGCGCGTGAGTTTACTTCGACGAAAGGATCGATAAAACGCCAATTTTCTTCTTCGCGATAGTAAACCACGTTTGCAATTTTTTCT
>JAIFRP010000021.1:2322317-2333010 GCA_032403825.1 Odynerus spinipes | reverse complement strand
AGAGAGAGAGGAGCTCTGGCTGCTGCCGTTGCTGCCTGCCGCTAACTCTTCCGTCTTCATTTGCGTTGCTTCGAAGAAAATTACACGGCGTTTTTCTTTGAAATGCCCGGTATAAATGTACGGCCCCGTCACGTTTAAATGAATACGAATTAAACGTCGCGCGTTGTGAAATTTTTCTTTCGTAAAATGATGTAAAAGATCGTTCTCCGTATTGTTATGCGTATGAATCGATTCGGTTAGAAAATAATAATTCATAAATTAAATTCTTTTGAATATTATTGATAGATAATCACAGTTCCATAAGTGTATGCGTAACGATGTTTCCTTTAATACATATTATGCATAGATTTAATTTATTTGACGTGTAGAATTGTCTATAAATTGTAATAGAGGTACAACGTGTGTAATATTTATTAGTTTAGACGTAGTGCTATGTGTAAAGTAATATATAACACCTACCATGTAAATAATAATGGAAGTTTTGTATTGAAAAGTCATTATTGAATTATATGAAACGGAGAAGACAATAAAATAATGATACGAAAGTACAGAAGAATTTTATCAAGCGTTATATATTATAATAAAATTAATTTAAATTAATTCAATTTATAAATTTGGTCACTGTTGTCGATAATTATCGACGTGGCGGCCGACGCGTCAAATAATTCGGATATAATTACATTTAATTAACGTTGATTATTGCAAATATGAGACGAGATTATAATATAATGTGTATGTAAGTAAAGGAAAATGATACCGTGACGTTATTATCCTTCGCTGAAGTGTACGTAGCCACGCGACGTGCATAGCTCGGCGGTCGGTGACTGACTGACTTTGTAAACAAACGCGCCGGCCGGCCTTTCTATAATGCTTGTCGATAGTTATTTACTATGAACGTCAAGGGCCAATGGTATACCAGTGGTCGTGCCCACTAACGCAAACTCTTAGATAATATAAATTTTCATACTGTTATTCTAATTTAATAACAAAACAAAACTTTTCGATAGTTTTATAAAAAAAATAGACTAAGTACATGGTATTTAAAAATCATAACACTTAAATGGCAAAAATAATTATTGTAAAATTTATTGTAATCAAGATATAGCAGCATTTATTATATCTTATATGTAGAATATTATACACATGAAGTTTCAACCTATTTTCTATCGTTATTAACACACAATAGCAACAAAAATAGAAAAAAGCACGGTAAAATGAAACAAAATTTAATTGTTCATTCCAAGTGTTAACCTAATTTGAATATAACCCGTATAAAATTGCTGAATAACGAACGAAGTATTTTCCTAACAAATAGAGTAATTAACGATGAATGAATTTAATCTCTAAGCAAATCGTATAATTATTTACGAACACTTCTCCACGATGCAAATATTCGTAAATGAGCGAAAATTCGATCGAATTTGTTTAACGCAATAATTATTATGGGTGTCGTACTTATAATCGTTCGGTCGGCACTCGAACATCTTGACGTCTTGAAATTAATTATAAAAAATGGATTATTAATTGGAATGCAATCGGTTCCCGAAGTAAACCGCGTTCGTGCTAACGATTATGCCTCCCACACCGTGGCCCACGGCGTTTAATCCTAATTCGGGGATCATTAAGTGCGTAATTAACAGGTGCCCGGTACGGGTCCGTTCTGCACGCTCGATCACCCACGTCGTTCGATCGCCTGCGCGATAATTGTAATTAGTAGTACAAACACGAGCCGTTTCGTTAAGTAGCCTCGGTCATTCGTGCTTCAATCATCAGACTCGAAATCCACTTGACGAGAAGTGGAATTGAACTCGCGTTGAAGCAAAGATACGTAACGTTATTTTTTCCCTTGACTGTTGGGTCGAAAGATGAATGGAGAGATTAGAAAAGAAAGTATGTAAAAATAGTTTCATGAATATTCTTTGTGTATCTGGTTCCGTGCAACCGTAAGAATGCACTCTCGAGACCAATGTCGTTCTTCTTTGAAAGAATGTTGGAAAAGTACAAGTGGCGGTGCTCCTACGAAAGCATTCGTCCACGGTTCATTGTTAATAACGTCGTGAGTTGAACCATGTCGATGGAAAATGAGGAGAGAAAAATTGTATAAATAAATAATTATAATAATTGTATAGCCGTGGGTAAATGATAAACGTGCTAATGGCGATAAGTAAAATCATCGCAAAATCATTCGCATAATCTGCTTTTTGTTCTAAAATCAAATTATTGTATTCTACGTTCACTCTTACGAACAACCGCTTAAAATAATCAGCTTCCTTACTACGAAAGCTCGCCTTTAGGCGCAGATTTATGGCTCCGAGGAAGTTCGCACGGCAGGGAAACGTAATTAAGAACTTTCTATGCATCTATCGTTACGTGCAACCACATATAAGCTTTTCCAAGTTCACGCTTTTAATGAGCGCGAATGATATAAAACGCTATTTTATTCGTATAAATTACGTCTAATTATTCTCTCCGTTAGCGTTGCTCTTTTTACAATCGTCCTAATGCATAATTACACCAACGGATGTTTAGTCGGAGGCCACTTGTAATAATGAAGATCAAATCTCTTATTAGCTTATGCAAATTCGATTCGAGCGATTCGGCGATTATTTGAAGAACACGAATTAATTCCGCCGCGCATTCGCCAACGTGAATTCATAATATTACCATGACGTAGGTACCTATGTATGTTTATACATTTCATGCATCGTAGAATTGAACGACGATTGCGTTCGAGCAAAATAAATCTTCCATCAATTTGCAGCACGTTTCCCTATTACTTCTCCATTTTATTGTCGAAGAATAAATCGACTATGTAAATCGTCCATTTGATACACGAGAAATGATATAGATTATGTTACATGTGAGTTCGACGAAACGAAATGGTCATTTAGTTAAATGATGTTATTTAAATAAATCTCGTCATATATCATTGTTATATTGTATATTAAACCATCTTTTCATTTAGACGCGTATTAGAAAAGTAGAATTGTTAAAAATTCATTAACAGAGCTCGATGGAAAACTATTAATCAGTTAATAATTAAGGATCTCAGAAAGTATGTCTTGGGATATTATAATAAATTCATGCGATGTTTCGATACCCTTAGCGTCGTTTCATTATATCTTACGTTTTATAAAATGTACAAGACGAAAATGAGACAGACAGAGAAAAAGAATATTGTATAAAACGAAGCATTGGAGAAAAGTTTAAAGAAACTTTGGTACCATTCTCAGTGGAATAAAAATTGAAGCAAAGCAACGTTCACTCGTCGAATTCAAAGCGATCTTTATATCTTCGAACATTTACTTTCGATGTTTGCATATCGATCGACAATGATGCTGCCTAATGCTTTCCATTACTTTTCAAAGTGGTCCCCTTTCATTGTCGGTAAGCATATCAAACACACGTTTCTGAGAGGATCTTGCGAATCCTTCGGCTCTCTTTTCCGTAGAGTACTTTGAAACCACTCGAAAAATGGTAAAACCCAACCTCTTTCTCTCTCTCTTTTTCTCTCTCTCTCTCTCTCTCTTTTCAAGCTGATACTACTTGACAAATGGCGCTTACTCCACGACGATGCACGTCTAAGGTATTCGGTTAAAAGCAAAGGTCGAACTGCAAGGGGGACTCCGAGAAAAGCCAAAATACAGAAAAGGATGACGAATGGCTCCTACGTCCTCCATTTCCACGACCAAACTTCGGTGGATTCCTCTTTCTCATGCATCGCACATTCCTATCGCGGCTTCTTGGCTCCCGTTACTACCCCGATAAACGTAATTTCCTATCGACCGCGAGTTTCTCCTCCCACGTGCCTCTCGCCCCCTCCCCTGACGGTTTTCGCGAATTACGTGACAAGAAAACTACACCGGGAGAAAATTACAAATAATTAAAATACAAATTAACGAACGCGTCGATTTCCTTGTTACGTCTTGCGATTCGTTATCGATATTCGTTCGTGGTGCGCGCATGACTACATCGTTCGACTGCTGGTAACTACGGTGACGACGCAACAAAAAGAAAAAAAAAACGGTCGAAATTCTTCGTTAATTAGCTCTCGCGACGCGGCGACACGTGAAATTTTAATAACGACACGCGATCCTTCTCGTTCGAGTCTTGTCGACGATATCTATCGTGCCTGAGCCTTTCGTACTTGGGTACAAGTTGAAACTACTGCGGTGACGCTTCGAGTATGGTTCCAAACTTGAAAGTTAGCGATGTAAAGCGAAATAGTATGGTACGGTATGCGACAAGATATTGTATACATTTGCATCGAGATATTAAAAATGTCATTATTATTTACGGTATGACGTAATAGTTCGTTAATAATATTTATAATATTGTTATTAGTAAATTTATTGATATACGATCGTGATGACGTTTTATAGAAAATTGCTTCGAGTGATCGATACGGCTACTGAACAAATATGTCAAGTATACAGGGTGTCCTATAATTTATCACCCTAATATTCAGGATAACTTTTGTATTCTTCATTGTTTTTTCGATTCTTTTCAGATTATTAAAAAGCAACTGAAAATGTTTAAACACGAATCGTAACGACTTATAAAACTATGATTTGTAGTTAACAATTCATTTTTTGTTATTATTTCAAAAATGATAATACGAATAAGTAGGATGACAGATTATGGGACATCCCGTATAAGATCGGCTGTTTTGCTCCTTATCGTCTCCACTTCGAGACTATTGCGACATAAATTTTATTTCGTACCTCACGAAGAAGAACGTATCTCCGCGTTTTCGCATGAAAGAAGGAAGACGCGCGAGAAAAGGATAAAACAGTCCTTCCGTCTTACGAGGAACACCAAGATCCTTTTGGAGGATAACAAAGGGGGAAGGATTGCGGTGGGATGCGGCGGTGTTAACGCGCGATACGATGACACAGCCAGGAGAATTTGGATGACAAAGCAGCTGGCGTCTCTCGGTCTATCACTTCGCCCCTCGCCGCCATCCCTCTCTTCGCACCACCCCCGTCGTCTACTCCTCCCGACGTTTCTCTCTCCTTATGTCTTCCGTCGACGATTTTCCTTACGACGGTACCAGTTGTACCGTATTGTTCGTTTCTTGCGGCGTAGCACATTAATTAGTGCGCCGTTCCTTGTTCGTCTTGTAGTTCCCGCTTTACGAGAACTAATCCTTTAACATTTGTAATCGGCTATTCCTCTTTCGTAAGCGATATCGACGATTCAGGAGAAGAAGAAAATAAGAAGAACATAATTTCGTTTCTTTTACGACCAGCTCGTTGAAGCTTCGACTTCGTTTATCGTTCTGTTGGATTGAACGCTGTTTATTTAGATGCGAAACTCAATTTATAATTCTTAAAACCAACGTTCTTTAGAAAGCGCGTGAAGATCGGCTTCCTAAACTGACTTCGTCTGTTTATCTTCAAGTGTCGATTTGGACGCTGACTCTTAGGTCCTTATGCTTGCTTCACTTCTCGATAGACGTTGCTAACGCAAAGACGTGTCTGCCTTAGCTTATTGAATAAACGAATATTCTACACTTTAAGAGAACAATTATAGATATTTTATTCTCCATATCCTAACACATTCGTTTATCATTAACACTTTAAGTGCCGAGCCGATTTTGCATAATTCCGATGTCGGCGATGTAGACGATAGTAACACAGTAACGTGATAATAACTAACATCGGTACTAGTAGTAATAATAATGATAATAGTAGTGGTACTAACACCAAAAAAAAAGAAGAAAAAAGGGAAGAAAAGAGAAAAGGGTGCCGAGAAGCAAGAGAATGCCATCGCGGATAAAGTTTCGATGACAAAGGAGCGTCAGACTTTTGCGCGGCATTCTCGTCTCGTATGTACATACACGGTAACGCGTACACACGTACGTGCCTACGTGCATAGAGTGGGTCACGAGAAACCGTATACCTAAATATCTCCTTTGAATGTGAAGATAGAGAAGGAGAGAGCGTTACAAGATTCCAAAGGGAAAAAATGGTTAAGACGAAACAGAGAAGAGAAGGAGTGGAAAGACAAACAAAAAAGATTCATTTCCTCTTGCATCTCGAATTGTCTAGGAAACACACCGAAGACGATGTCTCTTTGCTCGTTATTCAACCGCGTGCTCTTGTCGTATCGTCCGCGCTTGACCAACGGTTTACTCGTACTACTGTGTCCGAAGTCGGGCATCGCATTTACTTGTATTACTTAGTCTGCCAGGCCATTACTCGACTTGTACTACTTAGTTCCAGTCCGAACATACCCTGATGCGTACTACTTACTCTGGTGGCGGTATTTTTGCATTCGTGAAATATCTACTAACTTTTGATAGGGCTAAAAGGTAATAAATAATTGTTATAGAGCTTTTTGTACTATAAATGAAAGAATAATTGGAGCAATAAATTCACAAAGAAATTATTTTTTTTGGGGGAGGGGGATTTTGATAGTTATTATAATTGCTACTGCACTTTAAGTTATGATTTTTAATTTTATTATCTTTTTTTCAACTATTAGATTAAAAAATAATGATGGTCATTATTACGTTCTTATTCTATTAAGAACTAACGGTTATTTGTCGACTGGAAATATCAATTCAATGTTAAAACAGTATCGGTATGAAACTTTATTACTTCGAATAAAACTAGTACGACGAGAGTGCCAACGCGAAGAAGTACGATTAAGAAACGTGACATGTAAATGTACACGCGAGAACCGTTTTACTTCACAAAAGATTCATTCTTCAGTGTCGATGATTGACAATCGAATTTCCTGTCGACGATAAAAGCGTATTACCGGATTTGAGGGTTTAAAGTCGAACGCGACACCCGCTAATACTTCGGGTCATACGACGAGATTCAATTAAGCGATAAATCGAGTACCGATGGATTACCGTCACTGGAAGATCGACGTTTCTTCTTAATATTCGAACTTTAAATCCTCTCCCTGCTCTCGGATCGACTACAATGAAGAGTTCCTTATTCTTCTTTTTCCCACCTTCCTTTACTCCTTCCTCTTCGATTTCCCTCCACGTCGCTTCTGGTTCTCCCTTAACGCGCGACAATTTTGCAATACCCAACGACAGATAGTCCCTATTAATAATCCCGACAATGCTAACGATTAATTATCCTCGAGTATCGTCTTCGCGCCTACGTCTCTTCGAAACTTCGCACAAAACTTATTCTCTCTCTCTCTCTCTCTCCCTCTTTTTCACTCTCTTGATCTTTCCTAACCAATCTCTCTCCCTCTCTCTTTCCCACTCTCTCTCTCTCTCTCTCTCTCTCTCTTTCTCTCTCTCTCGTTTTCTTTGAAGCGTAAGGTCGTAACGAAAGCAACAGAAATAACAACCCCTTTCATTTGTGACAGGGATTAATAATATCCAGCCTGCTTGGCTCGACTCGCGCCTCCCGAGCTCTTCTCGAGCGCTAAGAAGAAAATGACAATGGACGAAGCCTCCGGGGTGGATAATGAAAACGAAAATGACACCGACGACTATGTATTCGCGATCAGCGCAATAAAACGCTTTTTTTATTCGTTCTTTAAAGGGCTCTCTTTTGGACACGTGCTAAAGGTCGATGACGCACGAGTCGCGGTGAATAAAAAATACCTAAGTGCAAGAAGGAAAGAAAAAAAAATCCAATCGATTTATCCTCCGCAAGGCAAATCGGCATTGACAGCTGACAGTCCGTTCTTTTCCGTTCGAGATAAGTTGGAGAGCTTTAAGTTGACGTTAAGTTGACATTCGAGGGTTTTTCGGATTACCTGCGACTTCCTTCAATTCCTCGCTCTCCCTCCGCCTTTATCTCTTTTCTATCGTCATTTCTTTGTGAATAATAATAATAATAATAATAAAAATAACGATAACGATGTTCGTAGGCTTGGTCATAATGTAATGACGAGGAGGGATAATGATGACATAATAGCGTCTAAAATAAAAGGGACGTGCTTTGCGTGCACGCGAACGACATCGTCGCTCGCTTCCTTGAAATTGCGAAGGGCTGGTACGAAAAGGTGTTGGGGTGAAAATGAGAGAAAGAGGAATGACGGAGAAGGCTGACGATGCTCGGAATTCGTTGCTCCTTATGTTACGTGATGACGTGTGTGTGAGAAGTAAAATAAATATTGAAATAAAAGTCAATGCGTGTTTTAAGGTTTATTATATAGTATGTAGATTAAAAATGGAGTTGCGTATAGATCGTATATGTATTTACCTCTTTCATTGGGAGGAATGAGTTTACATTAAATTTAATTGTAATTGTAATAAAAAAACATAAGTGTATTTATCATTTGTTTTTCATTCCCACTAAAAGCATGATATCTTTTGTTTTATTTATTCGCCTAAAAATTCTTATTTTTTATTATATAATTATATTTTTAGGTATTTAGAATAAATACATACGTTTCCATTTGCTGTAATGGGAGAGAAATTCTCTCCAGCTACCAAATATTAAATATACAAATATACATGTATCTACGCACGTGAAATATATAAATTATTCCACAGGTAGAAAAGTTGTCCAACGAATCAAAAGATTTACAATAGATCTTCATATAACGCAATGGTTGAATTCCAAAACAATACGATATTATGTAAATTAGTTGCAAAAAAAAACAAAATTAAATTAGAAACATTATTTTTTCTATATGTATTTTAAAAATAAAAAGTTCTCGTTATGTGTCATCTTGTTGATCTACTGTAACTCGAAATATAAGGAATTTATGACACGGAAATCACTAAACGCTAAGATACGGTGCACTGCATTCCAAGAAAATATGAGCAAAGTTTCTCTACCTTCATACGTAAATCGCAAGAACTTCTCGGAGAAGTTAACTCGCTCGGAAATAAACATATGATCTTTTTATATCCTGCACAGATATCCATCGATCCGCGAGCGATGGCGTATTTTTTTCTCTTTTTGCTCGGTCGGTCGCGAGGCGGAATATTTCCCAGTGCTATCGAATTATCGAGCACTCCCGTCGTAATTTAGATACGGATGCGCGTTTCCAAGATACTCTGTGCCGGTAGCGCGTCAAACGAAATATATCCGATATTTCTGGTCGGAATCGCGCGAAAACGAGCGAACCGAGCTGCTGCGCGAACGATTCCGGGCGGGGGAAGAGTATTGGGCGAAGCCGGGATTGAGTGGAATATTTCCGGCGAGCGGAGTTCGCGCGAGGTACTTCGCGGCCAATATTTTGTTTCCTTTTTTTATCGCGTGCATCCGCTCTTTCCCTTTTTCTTTCTTTCTCACGTTTTGTGTTTTTAAAAAAATCTGTCGAGTCATAACAATGATTGCTCTCCTTGGTCTGTTCCGTCAAAGAAAGAAAAAATAGAAAAACTATTGGGAAATATAATTTTCAAATTGGTACGAAACAAAAGTTCGAGATAGATTTCCTACCCGTAGGAAACAAAAAATACCCGGCACCATCGAATCCCTCCTCAAATAAAAACAAACAATGTAAAGAAATTTTGAGATACCTACAACAAAAAACAAATGACACATCGCCTGTAACCAACCTTTGTACTCGCTATACAAGTAGTCACTAATACCCGAATTGGGGGATGTGACAATAAACTTTTAAATAAAAAAAAAGGTTCGAGATAAAACAATATTCCACTGAATGTTTTACTTGAGAACGTTCCTTTTTATACATGTGTAAGTTTTCCACTCAAATTTTAATTAACGCTAATTATCGTTGACCATCTTTCTCTCTCTCTCTCTCTCTCTTTCTCTCTCTTTCTCTTTCTCTTTCTTTATGTCTCTGTAACGTTACTCTGCTCTAAAGCGGATAGAGAAAAGTGCGGGAACATTTGCGAGAAATTCGTGAAAATTATCCTCTTCTGTAATTTCAGTAACTCCCTAAGACTGCATCCGTGCATTAGACCTCGTGTAATGCAGCTCGAAGGAAGCTTTAATATCGTGAACTGGGATGATACGTAACTCTTTCAAAGTATTCTAACGTCCCGCACTTCGATCGTGTATGAGCACTCCGAGTATTGCAATAACGCGAATTTCGTGCTTTCGAAGCGAGAAATAGAAAGTTCCAAAGGGGAAAAGAGAGTAAGAGCCGGAGATAGAAAATTGGTTTTAACCATGATAACGTTGAATATGATTAAATTCTCAATTGCATCTTACTGTAATGAATCTAATGAAAATAGAAAGGTACCGATAGTTAATAATAATAATAATAATAATAATAATAATAATAAAATAATAATATTCATTGCTAGGAAAAAAATGTAATTAGCTACTAGAAGTTTCCCCGAGCTAGAGAATGCGAGGAAGAAACGGGAAAACGGAGAAAAAGGGGAAGAAAAAAGGGAAAACGGAGAAAAAGAGGAAGAAAAAAGGGCCGTCGGCATGTTCTATTAAAACGATCGGCTTCAATACGAACGACGCGTGTTTTCGATTGTTTTTAATTTAGAGTCGCGCTAGTTCCCACCAACGATCGTATTCTTTTTGTTTTTTTATCGTATATACCCCCCGGGAACGCTCGAGCGACTGCATACACGCGTATACGCGGTGGATGTCGACGGTGGGTAAATGGAAGCAATTCGGGTTGCTGTACTTTTGAAATTCCAATAACTGTGTGGACGCTGAAAGAGAGGGGTTACAAGGATAAAGAGCAAAGTCGTTAGTCGATGGACTACAATGATTGGATTGAATTCGACGTGAGATCGGCTCGACAAAGTGCAATACCGAATTCTAACACCCACTTT
>JAIFRP010000021.1:2295363-2307832 GCA_032403825.1 Odynerus spinipes | reverse complement strand
AGGGGCATAAAAACAAGCCCAACTTTACGGTCAGCTCCGCTATTTTGAGTCACGGGGTTTTAATAAAATAACCGGGGTAAAGTACCCCGATGATGAAACCGTCTCGTTTGATCGTCTCATTTTTTTTTCCTTTCGCCACTCTTTCGTCCCTCTCATTCATCGGCAAGGAGGAAGAAGGAGGGGAAGAATTATTACACTTTTTATCGCTATGGCAATAGCCGCAATTAGTTCCATTGTAACGAGCTCGGTCTAAAAGCACCGTTTCGCATTCACGTTACGTATATATTCATCTGGCTGGTCCATTGTTTGGCCGACGTATTTTCCTCTCTTCCATGTCCACCCCTCCGCCCCCTCCACCCTTCTTTCCCTTACTCACCGATCCGCTACATTTCCAACGGACGTACGAACAATTTAATGTTTCGCACGGCGTGCACAATCAGACGCCGCAAATATGACGGCTCGGTATGAATTTCGGCTCGTTGGTGGACGAGGCGGCATTGATATTTACCAAGAAACTCGTTACGAAACAAATTCACGCGAAACCGACGAGGAGAATTAGAAGAGGATAAAACGTGGAGGGCGGATTTATCGAATCTCCTTTCGTTACTGTAGGAAATGAAAACGTGACTAAGAACAATGTATCTAGGATATAAGGAAAGCGTGGTTGAGAATAATATTAGAACGAGTGATGATTGTATGGAGAACTCCATCGTGAACCAGTGGGATGCACGTACGGCCATACGAGGTAAGGTTTACTCAATTTCGTGTAATTTTCCGTGGAGTGTAAATTATGAAACATGTACATACACGTGAAACATAGGAGGTGAGCAAATTCTCGAGTAATAAGGTTGATGAGATTGTGAAAAGAAGTGTATTCTTGGGAATGGGTATATAGTAATTTAAATTTAAATTAGATCGAATGTTTGTTACATGAAACATTGTTATTTCATTTTCCATCGAGCTTTGATCAAACTCTTGATTTATAAGTAATCCTGTACTATTACGTTGGCGACTTTTCTATAACGAGAGGAACGAATCGAAGAGGATACGAAATAAGAAGGAAAAGTATAGATAGAAAGAAAAAGAAATACACGGCGTTGAGAAAAATCGAGAGAGAGAGAGAGAGAGAGAGACACACAAAAAAGATAAAAAAATAAAGAAAAGACGAAGCGAATTTGTTCGAAAAAACTAAAGATACGATAACAACTGTAAGTCTTGGGATGCAAACTCCAAAGCCCAACACCCCTTGCACTCTTACGTTCATCCCCCCCAGAATCGTGATGGCTTCGAGAGAAAACGAGAAAGGGAAAAACAGGGCTAGAAAAAGCTTTCTTTGGTCACATAAAACGGATTTCGCATTGCTAGGGTGGCCATTCCGGAGCACCGTCGTCTGTTTTTCAGCACCGGAATTCCTTTTCATTTTCTTTATTTCACCGCGAAAGGAACCCCTGCGACTACGTCGAAGAGAATGACGCCGGTCGTTCGCGTTTTCTTTTCCTCTTTCTTTCTCTTTATGTTCCTTCGATCTGTGCAATCTGCCAGAGTAGCACGCTTCTACGAATTCGCGAGTTACCTCCGCCGATCACGAAGAGGCTTCCGAATCGAGCGCTGACCGCACTCGAATTGTTTCCAACGAATTACCTTTAGCGATTACTCGGTGATTCGATCCCAAAGTTATTTCCGTGTCTACCCCGTTCTCTCTCACTGCGCTTTCTCGATAGTAGGAATTCAGTTGTTAAACCTACGGTGTTCATGGTCCGAATGAAATTTCAAATACCTTACCAATTCTTTTTCCCATTATCCCATTTCCAAATTTTCTCGATTCGTAAAAACGTAATTGGTCATTTTCATTAGAATATGTTTACTAAATACAACGCGGGAAATATAGAATGGAGAATTATTGTTTATTGAGTATTGGCTTCTGCTAACCACTTGAATGACGATTTAATGTGAAGAAATTTACCATGTAAATCTAATTAGGTTTGATTTCGTTTTCAGCGTATAACATTTATTTGTATTCATAAAATGAATAATGCGTTATCGTATAGGTACGATTATAAATCATTATTAAAAAATTATCGACAGGAAAAAATCAATCCAGGACGTAATGGATTTAACCTCGTTGCCGCTTTAGAAAACATCTATTATGTTATAATTGATACTGACTCTGACCTTAATCACTCTCCAATCGATATTCTTGTCATTGTGTTCCTGGACACAAAGTATCTGTCTTTTTAAAATCACCTGTGCGATGAAGAACTATTATGAAGCGTTATGACGTTTATACATTGGGCGATTTATTTATTCTTATTTTTAATTTCTTTATTTTATTTTACTTTCTCATTTAATTAAATTGTTACCATCATCAAATATCTATCTATACCTCTTTAATCATATTGGATTGTTCGGAAAGTAATTTCGTTCTTTTTTGTCATGAAAATGAACGTCAATTTTTGTGTAGTATATAAATATTTAATCTAATTATATTTTAACACATTTTAACATCTTTATGGTAGTAACATGATTCCACGCTCGTAGAACTTCTGATCTTTGCTTGCAAAATAACTAAATTGATACGACACTCGTGTGAAAAAACACAATTACATTCCGAACAACCCAATATCTACCTATATAGGTACACGCATTAACACAAATAAGAAAATTATAGGTATGTATGGATCAATTTAACTTGGCTTTGTTTCTTCGTTAACTTCGAATTAAATAGCTAAATGCGTGGCTCGACATTTGCAGACTTTAAACAAGCTGGAGTCTCCCGGAGAGATGCTTCGAGTTTCTTCCCCTCGTTTCCTAGTTAACGAAAAAGACGAGAGGAAAAAAAAAGAAAGAGCGAGAGGATTCTATTATAAGAGCACAGAAATGCGAAAGATATCGCGAGAACGCGCACCCGGCCAATTTTCGAAAGTTCGCGGCCTCGGTGGCAGCCGTGGCAGCGCAAAGTTTGAAAAGCTCGTTATTATAAGTCGCCCTTTTGCCGGATAGTTCCGGGTTTCGGGGTATAAAAAAGTTCCAGGCGCGTGCCGGAGTAACGAGAACAGACGCGTTATAAACGCGGCTCTGATATTTATCATTAAATGGGATTTAACGATATTTTTAATGAGATTTAGCTAAGCTCTTTCCCTCATTCAAAACTGAACTCAAAGAGCCGAGACTGTGAAATGACGTACGTGAATCTTTATCCAAAGCTCGGTGGTTATACCATAAAGAAATTAACGATAATGAAGAATAATACAGAAAATTTTAATTAAAAAGAAAAAACGAAATGTACTTAGGCTTATCGTTTTTGAAATTTTATTACTTACGGACGTTAACCCCCGAGTCGTCTCTTGAATTTTAATTACACACTTAAACGAAATCATGGATCTGCGATGACTGTATCATAAAATCTGGCTATGTCTACTAACTATTATAAAATAGATGAAATTAAATAGCTTTTTATCCGGTTGATATTAATCAATAGAGAGTTATATTATAATCAACAAAATCGTGTATTCTTAACCAACAATTTTTGATTCTTACAAAAATGTATGGGCTCCCTTTGAAATCCCATGAAATCAGAGTAGTGTTAGAGCCCACGTATACGTAAGTATATATTTGTTGTCGGATCTAAATTTAAATCGTTTGAAAGAATTTCAGAACATAATCACTTCTACGAGTCTCGCTATAAAATTTCGACAGAATTTCTTCTTATCTCGTAAAAAGAAGATAAAAAATCGTGCCCTAAGAATCACTATATTTCAGACGAACTTAATCTAGCTTTCCAGTTTCTAGCGGGAACGCGAGTTTAATCTATGCTTATGAACACCTACACACGACGCTATATAACTGGACTTTTAGTTCGAGCAATAACGAAAGAGACCCAGAGACTATGAACCATATCCGAGTATTTCCTCGGATTCTAACGATCCTGTGAATTTCCATTGTTCGGCTACACAAAGTAACTCGCACGTCGCTGCGTAATGCAAGATAGGGAAAAAAAGAGATTATCTGAAAGCTCGTCAGCAAGAAGGGTGGGGCGTCACGAAAAGAACGTTACACGAGTCGGCGATAAACGAAAAATCACGTAGACTGTACACGTATACCTGTATTGTAAATCCATTTGAAAATATACTTATTATCTCGTAATTAATTGTCATGTCCGTTCTCGTACATCGTCTCGTGAATTCGTAACGCGAATCGTACGCGAGGAAAGAAAATTAAAAATCTACCCACGTCCCGTTACTATTTTTAAAGAGTAAAAATTGTACAGTAAAATTAAGGCCAAAAATAAGGTAAAAAAAACCAGTTAAAAATAGTCGAAGGGAGGCGAGTATCTTGAATCTGATTCTCCTGATTAGACTCCTGCGATAGGCACGAACGTTGACCACCGTCGTGACCTTGCTAAGGTCGCCCTTATCTCAAAGCAATACGACGATACTTTTCGTAATCTCGTACCATCGAAATGATTTCCGAGTATAGCGATATACAGCTACCTACCGAAAGGAGGATAACGCTCGAAATGGCTCGATGTTAATTTCGATGGAGTCCGCGTGTATGGGCTCTTCATAAGAGCTTCTGGGAATGGCTCGATTGGTGGCCCAGTCGTGAGTCTTTTTCTCCGCTTAAATCGCCATTGAATCGTGTCCTTTTGCGTTGGAGCCACCATCCGTGGTCGAGAATGGTAAAGTGCTTTTCTACGTGTTTCGAGTGAGCTAGTAGCTAACGATTACTCTCGGTCTCGGAGTAAATCTGGATCCCTTTGCCATTTTCTTGCGTTACACGCGACGTTCGTGTCTATTTATGTACATACTTGCGGAATATACCGTATCAAAGAGTATACACGGGGTGCGTGTGTTTATGTAAATAAGATCATGTATTGGATTCGAGTATTTGAAAAGGTCTCCAACTATGGAAAATGTTAACAAGAATTAATGATAAATTAAAATGATTAAGGTATAGATATGTACTCTACGCTCGACACAAGACGACTGCTGGAAGGATACCGGTCTTATTGATTGTTGTTGGATCGATATTGTTAATATAAGAAGTCGTCTTAAAAACGTGTGTTTTCTTTGCGTAGACAATTTTTTGTGTGTCACGGATCTATAGCACGAAGAGCGAAAAAAAAAAGAAATCTGATACCGATTTTATCTATTCAGCAAAATTACTCAATCGGGAGACGTTATAGCGAAAGGTGAATTAGGTTATAAAAGAAAGAGAGGAGAGAGAGAGAAGGAGGGAAAGAAATACTTTCACGTACCAATCCTTGTACGTTATACGAGCGCACGTGTAAAGGACTGCAACGTCAAAGCGAAGGATACAAAATGCGGAGTAGCAAAAAAAAAGCTGGGAGTCGGCTGTACTTTTGTTACTCTTTTCACAACAGGGGGTTCGCGTTTTAAAAATGGTAAAGGCACTTTTCTCTTTTTCCTTTTTGCACCCACTTCCTTTCTTCTAGCTCTCTCGTTGTACCGTTCGTAATGTAGCCGCGGTAAAAAGAAAAGTACTGGAGAGAGGTAGAGAGGTAGAGAAAGAGAGAGAGAGAGAGAGAGAGAGAAAGCTGAATATTTCATTTTTGTGTTTCCCTCTCTCTCTCTCTCTCTCTCTCTCTCTTTCTTTTTCTCTTTTCTCACTTCTGCTAATACACTTGATTTTTATTCGGTTTATACTCCAACAAAACGGATCAAAACGATCCCGGTAATATTCTTCGTCGAGAGAAGAAAGAGAGATGTTCGTTGAACGGGGAAAGAATTTCAAAAGACGTCGCTCGTTCGCAAAAGCTTCGGATAGCTTCCGTGCCCGGTGTATAAACACGCGTAAAGAAGTTAATAAAAGTCGGAAACAAAGGTGATAGAGCTCGATCGTAAAGTCGAACGCGAATCGTTCGTCATAATCTAATGGCTCGTTTCTCACGTACGTGTAGGAAGATCACCTGACTTCGTTATACGAGCGATGTCGTCGGACATCTGGCGAAGCAGCAAAGAACACGTTGTAATTAGTGGACCCAGACCGTATCTTCGTTCGAACCACGTTTTTACACTCGAGCGGCAGCAGATGTCATTTTTAAAGAATTACGCGATATGCAAAACGGTTCGCGCTTACTACTACTAGCTAACTCCGTGATTTGCATATTCCCTCACGCTTGCTCACGCTTACGTACATATACATGTAGCTGGTGTACGTGTGTGTGTTGTGTACGTGTACTCGGTCGAGTGGTAATCTCGAAACAATAGAATTACTTAACGTATAACGCGACTGCTCCCGCGAAAGCCGATTCGTTTTCCACGTATTAATTTTCCTCTACATCTCTCTCCCTCTTTTTCACCCTCTCTCTCTCTCCCTCTCTCTCTCTCTCTCTCTCTTCTCCCCTTCTCTCTTTCTATCCTCAACCTATTCGAAATCGTTCGTAACGGTATACGTGTGTACAACATGTGGGAGTTAACAATAGAATTTGTGGGATGGAAAAATACTATGATTTCTCTTCCCCCTTTTGGAAATACGAGGAAGGAGGAAGAGACGGGTTAACTGGGAGAAAAAACGAAAAATTCCGACGAGAGAAATATGTTCTCCTTTTTTTCTCGTTAAGAACGCGAGAAGAAAGGTGCAAAGGGGAGAATTATGTTCACGCTCGCAACTTCATTTCAATCGTTTTATTCGATCGCGCAGAAATTATTTGCGAAGGTTAGTCGCGAAACGAGAAGTACCACTCGTCTCGTTTCTTAAAAGAACAGGGAAATTACATGGCGAGGCTGCATATGGGAGACGAAGATTTGTACGTGCTTAATTGGAGTCTTTTAGGTAAGCAAAGCGTTCTGAGAAACAAAGGCCCGCTTCTTAGATTGCCTTTCTCTTATGACTCCTGAAAAATGTCTGCTTCTCTTCCGTCTCTTTCTCCTTCCTCAAATGCGAAAATTAAAAAAGAAATTCTCAGTAATAACTTCTGAGTATTTTGAATATTTCGTGAAAAATAGAGAAATATTTTTTAAAAACAGAACGTGGCCAACGGTATTGTTTTAAATACTTTACATTTTTCGTATACTTCTAAATTGAACATTTTTTCCATTTTTCGGTACATTTCGTTAATATTTTCACTCCCGTAGTTTCCGTTAATTGTGGTATGTACGTCCATATCCTTTTTTTAAAATCATAATTTTACTTCTAAAATTTATCACATTTTTCCCAAGTCATGCAACAGCCATCAAAAGTGTTCGCCATTGATGACCATTTTTGATAAAGAAAAACATTTAGTTCTTTTATCTTTTTAACAGCAACCTGTAACGAGGATAATAATTAATGTTTTCTCGCCTTCTTTCATTTACATTTTGATGAATGGGAAATTTTAAAAACTCCACACGCGCTTCCTCTTACAATTAATTTTCTTCAAACATTCAACGAGCTAGAATCAGTTAGTCATTCTTATCACCGATCATTCCAATCCCTTTCTTACGTTAATTGTTATTTAACATTAAATAATGTTTTCTATTATAATTAAACCTATGTAATATATTATACTTTTCTATCTTTTATAATAGAAAGTTCTTATAATAAACAGTGAAAATTAGTTCGCTCATTGTTCCGTGTAATGTTCACGTAATTCCCTCTTACGAGGCAATGTCGAAACTTACTCGTTTGACGTATAACGCAAAACGTCATAAACATTGTAGAACGCGTTCGACAAAGCTGACCGAGTCGATCGATGTTATAACTTCAAGCTTGATTTTGTCAGTACGCCGATTAGTTATCGCCACTTGCACGATCCCATACCAGAGGAAAGTAACTTACTAGAGAGAGAGTGAGAGAGAGAGAGAGAGAGAGAGAGAGAGAGAGTGGAACGACGGAGGTGGTTGGTGACAACAGTTATGCCGGAGATTACGTTAGAAATTAGCTTTGAAAAGGTGAGACGCTAATAAAGTGGTACTCGGTGATGAACGTCGAGGCTGCAGGCATAACGTACTCTGCCCTCCCATAATCTCTTTAACGCCGAAAACTAAACTCTGCGAGTTTCTGTCACGAGCCGACGGCGAAGACCACTACGACGTACACAGCGTGAGAATGAATTAGGACTTTGGAGTATAATTATGAAAATCAGGTCACGTCGAATCTGTCGAACGTTCATGTGAACTTTTATCGTATTTAACAATCCCGACGCATCTCATTCTTCCCTGAAAATTATTCATCGTAATCGAAAAAAAACGCGGTCCACGAACAACATCGCGTTTTATTTCACCGACAATAATAATAATTACACGGTCTTTATATTCATTTTATAAAATAAATGTTGATTCCTCTTCCATGAAGCCGATATTTATTTTATATTTTCTACGGTCAAGCACAGGAAAGTCCTTCCACGAGATATCGCACGAAACATCGGATGATTCCACTCGACGTTTCAATACGTTTCGTGAAACCGGACCGATTTTAAAGCCCATGCCGTCGTTTGAAAAGAGGGAACTGCGGTGGACGCAGTGTGCGAAGAGTCGTTGTGTATTAGAGGGAAAGGTAGCGGAAATAAGTGGGACTCTAGAGTTTCACCGTCAGGAAGGTTGCCGTGGCCACGGAAATGCNNNNGCTTTAGATCTTGGAAGTGTAAAATCGAGGAAAAATGAGAGGCGAAAACGTATCGTGATATCGAACAAAGTGATGATAATTTTGAAACACGTAATTCTAAACGCAAGCTCTAAAGACACGCGTAACCAGCATGTATGGAAAATGTTATGACGTGGTATGGGGAACGAGCGGAACGAGTGGACTGTTGAGCTTCGGTTTTTTGGTTTTTGAAAAAGTTCTGAATTCGTGAAGCCATCATGTGGAAAGTAGACTATGCTACATTATAATTATCTCGAACGAGACTCTAATTCATACTTACATATTTTAATTTATATTTTATATATTGATAATCTTCTTTCATCGAACTTCACTCAGGTAAGTTACGCCATAAAAGCTTTTTCTCTTTTAGTTTCGGACAATGCTCAATATTACTCAATTTTCAATTTTATCAATATTACTTTTACTACAACATTACAATTACTCAATATTATCAATATTACTCATTAATAAGTAATACTCATAAACGACGCATTTTTCTTTCTCAAATCTTAATTCCGCATCATAAATTCGTTTCAAACTTTCCTTTTCCCGGTCCCTAAAAAATAGGACGCCATATGCAAGAACACCTCCACCCTAGAGCAGAAAGCGTTCCTACAGCGAGTAGTTAAGGTCATCTATCTAGTAAATTTAACTAAATCTATTTTTTCACCTTAATTAATCTTAATGATCCTTAATTAATTCTTCTAATAGAGATACCCTAAAATTCCAAAACTGGGCACCACAGTTCGATCGATTAATTTCGTTCGTTGAGAAGAAAATCGCTTCGACACATCCGATAACGTTTTTGCACATTTCGGAATGAATTATAGATAATAGTTCGTTTCCAATATCGTACCACGATCGTTGCTGGTTTTGTTCCTTATCGAAAACAAAACTGCGGGCAACGCTTTGAAAAAGCAGAAACACCGAGCGGGCTCGTCCCTGTCGCGGTTACAAAATACAATACGACTCGAGAATCAATCTACGTTTGTACAGATCTATCGGTTATCACTCTATATAAACGTTGACAGCACGCCGCGATCGTCCATTCGCGTATCTCGCGAAGAATACAAAAATCTCGCGTGACGGCTTTTATAAATTCTCTAAAAAAATGAAATCGTAGACTGTGGGAAATGAAACGAATAGATATGCGTACGCCCGCAATTCCGTACCGCGATAATAAATTTTCTGTAGCCGAAAGAACGGCGTATTTCACTTTGATCGAAACGTTGTCGAGAAAAATCAGCCACTCAAAATAAATGTACCGAAATCTGGTTACTTCATTACCGACTACCTTTTACGAAATTGTTTATAGTGTTTTTAGGATCAAGTAAAGTATTCGTACGATCAAATTAACAAAATGTACACGTTCGATTTTTGCAATAAGACTCGACGAAAACTTAAAAATGTAGTTTGTATTTTATATCACTGTGATTATATTGGTTATTTCTTAACAATTTTTGGCATACGTCATACAGTGTATTAGTTTTCTTGAATCTCTTCTTAACTTGGAGACACTTTATTTATTTAAAAAAGTAATTTACGTTTAAAGATCATACGAATACTTTCTACACTCGCTGTGTATTTAAACGTACGTTGTTGACTTATTTATACATAGTATCAATTTTTTAATCAACTTTACCGAGCGTAGCACAAAATATAATTATTAAGTTGACGATGCAGAAGCTACGGGATAAACGATAGATCACGTACAGATAAGTAGAATATTACATCTACGGTAACTTGAATTAACTCAACTTGTACACTAAAGTAAACAGAATAACTGAATGATCTTCAAAGATTAATAATTAAGACAAATAAAGAGGATGGTGTGGAGGAAGAAGGAAAGAAAGAGAATGATAGAGAAGAAGCGATAAGGAAAGATATACCGATGAGACGTTATGCGCGTTGTTCGATCGTTGACCTATTATCACTAACCGTTACCCAGCACGAACGCTTATTTTAGGGTTCGCCCGAGATTGTTGCGAGTCAGGTAACCGCCTCGAGGGGGTGGTGACTTCGCTCCCTCGCCCCTTCGAACGCTTGAATCTCACGTAAGCCACATAATATAACCCGCGCGGCCGTTATTCGTGTGCCCGTAAAATCGCAAAACGAAATTCGAAATTCTTGGCACAACATAAAGTATAAAACTTACGGTATGTTGGGCGAATAAATTTCTTAGGAGACAATGAGACACAAGGAAACAAGATGATCGAATTTTATTGGCATAAATTTCATCACCGTCGTTTTACAATCTCGAGTTTACGCGATTTTTTTCTTCAATAAAAAGGAAAAAGGGAAGATGAAATCTCGGATTCACAACGTCGAGTTATTACGAGCTTCGAAATCGTTCGAAAGGAAATTCGCTCTCGATTTACCTATGCGATTCCAAGTTACTTGCTAATACCTTTTTCGATATCGTTCAGCGAAGCTTTCACTCGATCTCGCCTATCGTATTACGCGGAATGCTCACGCTCCGATACGCACGATTATTATCGATATCTCGTACGGGTGAAGCAAGAATTACCTATTGCCTATGAATGTGGAGTTTTTCGATTTTCTTTTTAAATTTTCGGTAGTCCTTCGTTTCAATTAATTTCTACGTTTAAATTGGTTAAATTCATTTCTGGTATTTACATCATTTTCATTAACACTAACCTAAGTTTATAATATCAGCAAAGTGTATCATTATTTAAAAAAATAACAGCTACAATTTAATAAGAAAAGACTTAAAAATAAATTTGAAAATGTAAGTTATAACAAACAAACTGATATAAATGCTACATTTTTACATTGTGATGAAACGTAATTGATTATTAACCCACTTAATAATTTATTATACAATAAGTATATTTAATTGTGCTAGAAGATAAATAGTATAACTTAAGAAACATGTTTGTTTATTGTCTTTTGTAAAATTGATAAAATGCATCTACGTCAATTACGTTACAATTCCCTGATATCCCTGAATTCCCTCTCTCTCTCTCTCTCCAACATATTATTTTTCCACTTTTCGAAATGGCCTCCACGAGTCGGAAAATTTTTACTAGATCGCCCTCATAATGACGCGTTATCACGGCCCCACGGATTAATAATTCGAAGAAACCTTTGGGCAACCTAATTAAGCTCTCAATTTCATCACCGACTCGCCATTCGAGCGGAGCGAGTACCAATATGGTGAAATTATCTGCAGGTACCTACCTACCTACCTACCAAGCTGCCTACTCTCTTCGAATATACTTCCCTCATTTACTATGCTAACTAGAGCATGCCGCATGAAAATGAAACGGCGAAGAACAATCGAAAATGAACGACTGCTTGTATAAAAGCCACTTCTCTCCGTATTACTTACCCCCTTCAGCACGATTAATTAATTTCTTACGACGCGCACGTGACGGATTCGATCGTTTCGCGATAATGGAAAATAACAGCGACAAAGTAATTTGTATCGTTGAAGATCGGCACGACGCGAGAGAACAGCCAATTTATTCTTGACATGAGAATATCGACAAATTCGAGTCAACTTTCTGCGTTCTTTTACCACAAAAGTAATTATTTCTACACTTTTATTTGTACTACAAGCATAAACTCGAATATATGTGTATACTTGTATGATCGATACTATCGTAAAAGTTATTTGCTATTACTGGAGCGCTTGATTAAAAATATTACTCAATTTAAGGAATTCATTCGATGCTCGTGCCTAGAATCCGACTTAAGCTGTCTAATCGCGATTAGCATCGATGCCTGCTGGCTGAATTTGTAATGAAGATGCCGTAAACCGATAAGCTTCTTGTAAAGACACCGCATATTCTCCTTTATTCTAAACGTGCGTAGTTTGCGACATGAAATTTCACGATTCTCTCTCTCTCTCTCTCTCTCTCTC
>JAIFRP010000021.1:2282737-2293901 GCA_032403825.1 Odynerus spinipes | reverse complement strand
GATGTTCTGAAATCTATCGCTATCATAAGGCGACCCGCTAGGACGTAGAATTTGGTTATGGCCATTGCGAATGTTACGTTCCACTCTGACAACTACATAATTTATGACCAGTCTCTCTTTCTCTTTCTCTCTCTCTCTCTCTCTCTCTTTCTCTTTTCCTTCTACACGAGAGAAAATACAGAAAATAAAGTAAAACGAACGAATCGTTAGCTCGACCTCGAAACTCGCTTTTTCTTGCCCGACGTACACGCTATGAAAGGATAGTAATTCGCGATTTTATGGAAAAACGCATTTATCAGCCTCGCTTCCGTCGGCACTGTATGCGCACGCGCACAGCCCAGTGCATTCATCGGGACTCTTTACCCGGTATACCTGTAAAAAAGTTATTACGACAAAGCTGAGTAAAACTTTTACAGAAAAATCAATTGTTAGATGGGAGACGTGTCGTGCTATAACTTTAATAATTCCAAGATAATACTGTAATAATAATAATTATGATTAACGATTAGTATAACACGTGTTTGCTTGAGAGTCGTTTTTTAACATAATTGGAAACATAATTGAAAAGAGTTTACGAAGGAAAAACTATAAAAGAACATACGAATCAAACTAATGAATTATTAGCCAACAAAGATAAACAAACGAAGTTGTTACATTTTTTAGAATAATATTAAATTCTTGGAACTTAAAAAAAGAACATCGGTTTTCATTTCTTTAGTTTATAGATCCTCTACATTTTCAATCCTCCGATTAGAAATTAATTTACAGCATTATTAGCCTATCAGGCTGTAGTCACTTCGAAGTCGAGATATAAAGCGAAACTCGTAAAGAACAGAATCGCACTATCTTCCTGCTGACATCACACGTAGAACTTTATCTGTCAATAACTGCTTTCCCAGTTTATAGCAAAATTATAGCACCGATTCGTACGGTCTTGGCGATGCATAATAATTTCTTGTTCGCGCCAAGCCAGAAAGCCAGGAGGTATCGCGTTTCAAAGTATATGATCGCGAAAGCGTGACTACCACGATAAAGGCCGCGAAAAGTGCGTCACGAATATCGGAAAAAGGGTTACGTAAACGTCGACCTCTAATCTCGAGACTTTTATCGGCCGCCTCTGGAAACTCCATTCCCATTATTCTCGCTCCGATCGTTTCTCGACGATAAAAGAAGAAGATTGAAAAAAACTGTTGTAATGCCTCTAATATAAAAATTGTTGAACTGTTGATTCCGATTGTCCTTTGTACGTTCTCCTATCAAAGACTGGAATCGATTATATAATTTCTGATTATTACGTTTAGAAATCTAACTAATTATATCACGAACTTTGTGTTAATAAGGATAAATTAAAAAACGTATTAATTCATAAGGAAAAATAAAGATCGATAGAAGCAGCATTTCAAAGAACTTTTATATAAACATAAACATTCTAAAATACAATTAAATCAAATAAATAAAACTCTTAGTTTAAAAGTTTAGAAATAGCGTGTTTCGTGTTTTTTTTATCATTGGCTATTTTGAAGAATTCGTTACGTTTTCTATATCATCGGCTTTGTTTAACGAAAAGTTGTTAGTTTTCTAGAAATTTCCAAATGCTTCCTGCGCTCACTTTAAGTAGATCTCGTGAACGATTCTTTTGTTTCTCTTCTCTTTAAAATACCTACTCCTTATCGACGGAAGGAAACGTCTCGGTAAACACGAGAAAACCGGACACGTTTCTCTTCAAGTACCGAGCAAAAGAGAGCGGGGGAGAAAGAGAGAGAGAGAGAGAGAGAGAGAGAGTGCATAATTTGTGGTGGCTCGAGGTTCGCCAAGCGAGTCAGGAGACTAGAGAGACGGGTGGGTAACGTGCGCTCTCGGAGTATTTTCCACGAATATCGGAGGCACGTCTCCGAGGGCTGCCGTTTTTTCCGATGAAATATGGAATCCAGCGCGCACCCGTTCACCACGATATTTTCCCTGTGACCCATATAATAACCTACTTACGATGCGCGACCAAGAATTTATCGTAACGCAGATAACGTGCATTTACTCTCGGCTGCTTTCGAAATCCTTATTCTCCTCCTTCTCCTCTTCTCTCACTTTTTCTTTTTCTTCGTTCTTCTTCGAAAAGTTCGATTTCGAAGGTACAAATGCATGTAACGTACGAAAAAGTTGGCGAAATCCTACCCTTACGGATAATAATTGCTAGTTTTAGAAATTAATAGCTTCCACTGTAATGTATGTCTAGCGACGATTCCACAGGGGTGTCGGGGCGGGATCTACCGGTTCCGGACCGGGAGTCCACATGGAGGGTTTTAGTGGGTAAAAATCCCACACTACCTCGCGTCGGCGGTTCCCGTCGGCCGGGATGTCTTTTGAAGATTGTCCTCCATGTAAATAAAAATAAAAAAAATAAAATAAAAAGTTTTAGAAATTAATAGGGCTAGGCTACACAAAAATGATAATTTTGATTAAAATTACAGTGTTTCTCTCAGTTCCGCTAATCTAATTTAAATTAATTTTAGAACACTTTCGATTACTATTATACTAGTACTTATATGTAAAACGATATTATATATGTATATATGCTTAATTGATGCTTAATAAATTATTTTTACTTAACAATTATAACCGACATTGATGCATAACGTTTTTTTTTAGTATAAAGAAATGTTTCCTTTATAATATTTCTTACTTTTTATAAAATATCTTTTCAATACGGCTTCTGATATTTTATATCTTCCAGAGTATTTATACATATAGTCAGACCATTGATTTGCACAGCAAAAATGGCTTTCGTAATATTTGCTTGCATTTGTCCAATTATATTCCTAAGTGCTCATTTGTTTAAATACCAGCGAAAAAATTTCAAACGACCACATAAGTTATCAAATTATACAAATATAAATATTATAAAATTCTCTCTTAGAAATATTATAAAACACGTAGATTACAGTAAACGAAAATAATGAGATACTTCGAAATGCGATTAATTGCAGGTAACACGGTATAGTTAATATTTCAATGAAATATGAGCGACGTAACGAATACAATGGCGGCACGATTTAGTCAATTTTCCTCAACACATGTGCAGCTCGACGGCTCGATCCTTCTACGCGAGACTTTATTTTCTCCCGTAAAAACGCGAGAAGCACACGTTTGACGCATTGCTAGCTTTTACGAGAAAAAGCGAGAATTCGTTCTCATCCCCCGCCCTGTCTTCCGTCCCCGCACCCCACTATGTTTTTATTTGCACCTCGTGCTCGTTTCACGCACGAAAAACTTCGTATAAATGCCAGGACCGCTTGCACGCCCTCGAGAATCGAGATTTCGTCGATAAAATTGATTTATGTTAGCGCGATTATCGATCCCGTGCGAGAGCTTCGATGAGAGTTTAGGAAAATGTGGAACGCCGCTTAAAGTTCTTTGATCTTTTTTGCGTGTGATGAGGCGGTAAGAGAGCGCTAGAAGTTTGCTTCTTAGAATTCTTAAATACGTGCGAAGTTTGAACAACGCAAAGTCACGGTGTAGAGATCGTTACTCTCGAGTGGTCTTTCGTGTCATTATGATACACATTCCAGTCACCTAACTTTCAAGATTTTCCCTACTTCGCATGTATGTATCTCGAAAGTATCTTTGACATATCGTCGATGGCTCGAGTCTTCTTCCATTATCGAGACTTCAATTAACGATATCGACGTTGAGTTAAAAGTTAAAAGTACCAACTATGTTACGTTAGGTCGAAAACCGGTGTTACTTTCTACAAAATTATAATTTTATAATTATTTATTTAATAAATAATAATAATATTTATTAAATAAATAATTATAAAATTATAATTATTTATCCTCGTCGTAAGAAACGAAAGAAACGTCGTCACACGGTAAACGTTTAACTCGCGAAAACTGTGAGAACGAAGCGGGATCCTGTTTATGTCTAGAGACGGGAAAAGGAAAGAAATTCGGACGACCTTGCTCCTTTTTTACCACTCGTCTACTACCGGCGGTGGTACTTCGGTGATCTACTTTGAAGAAGAGCGCGGAGCGCGTCGCAATTTTTCACAGTGTGCTCATAAATACTGCAACGCGGACATATATCGGTGGGAAACGTTGCTCTCGGGGGATCCAGCCTGAAATATTTAAGCGTTCGTTCGACTTCGATCATAATTTCGTACCGTCTCTTATCCATGTAGGTAATTCCTTCCCGAGAGAAAGGAGCTTTCTTCTTACCGGAAGACTCTAAATGTTATTATCAATAAAAAAGAAAGAGTAATCCAAGCCGACCAATAATTTATGCTTTATTATATTGCCAATTGATTATTGAATCGTTACATAAATAAGTTCGGTTATATTCAATAATTTTGTTATTGATTAACAAATTAAACAATTACATTCAATCAGTTACGCAATCTCCATTGTTATTTATGACTGTTTCCCGTTTTAACACGTTGAGTGTCATGATGGTCACCGGTGACCGACAGTCGATTTTGCAGATTGTACTTCAAATATTTATAAATTTTATCCTTAAACGTTTACGAGAATGTGACTAGTAATTAACTAAAAATTGTAAAGATGGTAAAGGTGATGTAAGAAAATGTACTAATGAATTCTTCGTATTTGTTTTCGAAAATAATTATAGACAATATTAAACGAATATATAAAACTATGCAAAATCGGCTCGCCACTCAACATATTAAATACAACCGGTTAATATCATCAACATTATTTTTTTTATAATTAAAACATGTTCACATTCCCAACCGATCTTATATTTATGTTAGAATCTAATATTATTTTTTACGACCGATCACGAAATAATAACAATCATTCTCAGATCGTAATATAAATTGACCTCCAGACAGATGTCACATGTACTCCGCGTAGGATGGTTTCAAAGTTGAGCAATTTTACGACCGTGAGTATTATTTCTCTATATCGCGTAGGTAGGTTTTCCCGCGAAAAGGCGAAGATATCTTTCGCGAGATTCGTGCCAGGAATTCTCTCCTTGGGAAAGTGGGACGTGCGCGAGGATCAGGAATAAAATTCTTTACATGCTCTAAAGGGAGAGAAGAGAAAGAGAAGACGAAGAAGAAGAAGATGAAGAACATGCGATAAATTGCGAGTCCCCGTTTTCTATATATCCATAATGAATTTGTGCCGCGTAAGGTAAATCGAAAATACGTATTCTCTTCGATGTTCTCCATGTTTTACGTTAAATAAACTAGTTCGATGATCCGGAAAATCGAATGGAAAGGAAAGAACACGATTGAAATGCGAGATCGTATGTACAGGTACATGCAAAATATCACGAACATCTTTTTTGTTCTCTCTCCCTTTTTTATTTATTTTTTATTTTTCATTCGCTATTTTTTTTCTTTTTGCTTACCGTAGTCGAGGCGCTCGAACTTCTATGCTGCATGACCGGAGGACTTCCCTGGCTTCCCTGCACGTCCGAATTTAATTGACGGTTTATGGCGGGCGTCGTCGGATGCTGCACCGGTGGTTCGATATCGAGATAGCAATGCGTCTCCAAGTGACTTTGGGCTCTTCTCTCTTCCAGAACTATCTTCCGTGCCGCGCAGAATATTTTGTAATATACCTGAAGGATCGCGTTAATTAAAATTCGATGAGATTTTAGTGGAATCTGCGGTAGTAAGGACAAATACAAATAAAAGGGATCTTGCAGGTGGTACATATGCATATATGTATGTTAATATTGTTTACATTGTTTTATATGCAATTGTATATGTATTTTGTATTATGTATATCTTTTATAGCTAAAGCTTTGTAAAAACCTACAAATATTTGCCCATGATGATTGAAGCACGTGTCTATTTAAAACAATTGCTTTTAAATGTTTGTTTCTATGCACATGCGTGTTCACACTACAAAGCCATCGACTTGAACAATTGCAAACGTGAGGTGATCTTTACATAAAAATGTGCTAACGAACAAAGAAATAACATTAAACATTTGCACACGATCACATCCACGCTCGTTTGTCTATATTGTTTAATACACGTGCTTTACATTTAGGATGAAAAACAAAAAAGCAAATGGCAATTGTATAAAAATATTCGAAATATTCTTGCATTAAACTATGCATGCGACTTTTCTACAGTTTTTATTAAACATTTGTATCAATATTTGTCGGCAATGGTTTGTACTATGTCTACAAAAAACTTAATATACCTCTTCATGTATTTTAATGCTTGCTACTAAACTAAATTTAATTCCTACTCGGATCACCGCTACTTCTCATTCCGTTTTATGAAAACAAATAACAGACACGAGAAATACAATCGAGCATGAATTTCAGATCGCTGACAGAATCCTAATAACGAACGGAGTCGAAGTCGAAATTGTAATGGCGTTCCAAAGTTCGCGAGAAGACGTCTCGGTAAATAAAGTACACGTTATATCGTAAGGCAGTAATTTAATTACGAATATTTTAGATTGCCATGTGGGTAAGTAATAACGACAGCAACAATAATAACAACGATTTCACCGATTAGCGCCGTTGCAATTTAAATAATTATCCATCGCTCGCTTTAGCGTGTGACGTTTAAAAATTTACGTGTAACGAGGCCGGTTTGGTTTTCACAGTCGGTCCTGTAAAATACCGCGCCCGCGAGAACGCTAATATTCTCTCTAACGTTAATAGATAAACAACGAGCTCGGTGTATTGCGCCAGTAGCATACCATTTGCATTAATAGTAACGAAACAAAGTGGTTTTCAGACTGAAGCCCGTTAAAGCGTTACGAGCTGTAAATTCTTCCACGTTTATGGGGATAAACAAACGATAACTCGATTTGTTCAGACGACTGATGCAAAACTGAAGCATTTTTATCTAATTCAGATACTTTGATCTAATTTCAATAAATGAAAACCAAACATTTAAAAAAGATAAAAGGAAACTTATGCCGTTAAATAATATTTAGTCGCAATCGCGTATTGCCGTACGATTCTTTAGAAATTCGATGTTTTGCAAATGGGACGAGCAAACTCATGCGCCTGCAAACATTATTTTTTAAAGTGGATGAACGTAATGATATTACTCGTAGGAGTCGTTAATTATGACGGGCGAACGTGCACATGCTTTTTTTCTCTTCTGTTTTTTTCTTTATCCCTTCATAACCGGGAATGATGGAAAGTCGCTAACTATGACTTCGTTGCTGACACGAACGTGAAAAAAGAAACAAAATGTCTCGTTATTTGTTCCCGCGACGATGACGTTAAAAAACAGCGAGCAAAAATTGCGTAAAATTTATCCTACGTAGACGGATATAAATATTTTCGGAAACGATTATTAAAAAGAAAGAAATCATTCTGAACGACCAGGAGGATTTATAACGTTCATCGAATAATCAACCCTCCGCGATAGACACAGTTAATTAACGAACGTTCTCCTAATTAGCTCTCTAAATTTATACGATCCACCGAACTCGTCGAAGAGCTTCGACAAATATTTGAGATTTACGTTAAATTACAAGAAAATCGGGTCTTGGCAATTCCCTGTTCAAACGATCCAAATCAATCTGATCTTACCGTGGAAAATTAAAGTTGAACAAGAAGCAAAAAAAAAGAAAAGGCTTATTCGAAGAAAGATGAATCGCGAGACTAACGAAACGGACAAAATCTCGATGTCGAACCAAGCCGAAAAGGGTTTTTTTTTTTTCAAACGAGCTTGTCAGGAAACACAAAGAGCTTAAGTTTTCGTTGCGCGTGTATTTATCTCGACGAGAAGAGCGCGTTTTTGCGCTTCGCACGCGAATGGTAGAGAAAGGTGGACGCGAAACGTTGTACACCGTAAATAGCGATGCGTCGATCCAGTGGCCACTCGAATTCAATGGCTAACACGTTATTACGGTAAAACAATGGCAGCTGCTGTCGGTTGGTAATCCGATCTACGTCGATGTTTATTTTAATTCACGCTCACCGTTCGCGTACGCGGCGCGTTTTCGGTTACACGACACGATTCATGGGGACACAATCCGCTTAGGTTCTAAAAGGCGAGTCTCGGAAAATTATACCGAGAGATGCCAGTTCGTTTCGTTCGGTGTTTATTCTCCCTCCCTTCCTCCCCCACCCCCTCTCTCACGCTTTCTTATTCGTACTGGCCACCACCCGTTTCGTTACTCTCCATTCTTTACCCACTCCAAACGATGAATTAACGACGAGTAATCTTCGCGTTTGGAAACGCGATTTCACAGATCTGAAGAATTAATGGAGAACGGGGAAAAGAAAAAGAGATCTTCAACGCTCGCTAATATGGTGCTTCATAAAAGATGAATCCTTGATAATACGCATAATTGAGAGATCTTCGATCGAGATGAAGCCTTTTTTTTCAAGATTTCACAGTAACGCTCCGAATATTCAGCTGCCGCGCGTTATCTTGAAATTTGAATAAAATCACAATTTACAAATACCATGAAATCGGTAAAGAGGATACGATACGGTAGCGACCGAAACTAATGCTAGAATAAAAACACAGACCTGTCTTTTTCTACCTATACTCGCATGCATACATATACGCACGAGTGATCGCGCGATACACAAGCGCGATAATTGAAAAGCATCAACCGGGCTACGGTAAACCTAAAAAGCGACTAAATTTTAATCAGGTCGATACATATCTTTCTCCCTATATGCAGGACGAAAACGTATCGGGTTGGCCGGACAAGTACACTGAATAATGCATATCGCGTACACGCTCGTATACGAAGTCCTTTAGAACGAGAAAATCGATTTCTCGTATGTGTGTGTGTACGTATACGTGTATATGTATGTGTTTGTGGTGCTCTAGGTTGCATGCGTACGTATCAGAAAGAGGAAGACAGAGAAAGATAGGGAAGCAGTTTTCCATCGAACGATAAAAAAAAGTATGGAAGGAATGAAACACGGCTCACCTGTATCATGACAAGAAGCGGTATGTAGAAGCTGACGAGGGTGGCGTAGATCTGGTAATAGAAATTCTGACAGACGGTGCAGTGGAAAGCTCCCGTTTCGGAGTAGGTGTGAGAGTTTTCTACTATCAACAGTGGCGTCAGACTAACGCAAGCCGCGACGAGCCAAACGAGAGCCACGTAGACGATCATCCGTTTCGGTGTCCTCTTAACGCCGTATTGTAGAGGCTTCGTGATCGCCCAGTACCTTTGACGCGAGTGGATCGAGAGAAAGAGAGAGAAAGAAAGAGAGAGAACGAGAAGGAGAAAGAAAATAATAGAAAGAAAGAGAGGAGAGGCAGAACGCGAGAGAGAGAGAGAGAGAGAATGGTTAAATGTTAATTAACAAAATATGACGAATATTAAAGCCAATTAAATGAAAAGAGAGAAAAAAAACGAAAATTATTTTAAGAGCTGTTAATCTCAGATTTCATTCGAATTTTAAAACCATACTATCAGGCGTTATGAATGTTATTATATTATATAAAATTTAAATAAGATAGGAGTTCAGTTACTGTCGCAGGTAATACGCCAGAAGATTTCTCTTTTTTCTTCTATTTCCTTCTCTCTCTCTCTCTCTCTCTCTCTCTCTCTCTCTCTCTTTTTCTCTGTCTGTTGCTTTTTCTCTACGTTCGCGGTCGAACACGCGACTAACGAAGCGGTTCATTAGATAGGAAAGAAAGGAAGAATTTCACGGGAAAGTGCTATGAAAATCGAGCGAAATGTACATACACGTGTCGAACGTTTGGCGAGCGCGTGTTTAACTTCGATGTTTACGTTAGTGTAACGAGCTCAATCGTCCATCGATTTTATCGACTTCGCGGCCGTAAATAACTTTTCTTGCCACGTCGATTTGCATCTCTTACCGGCACGGATAAAAAAGAAAAAAGAAAGTAAACACACATTTTTTAAAAGAAACCGGGTGGAGATTTAACTTTCGTGTACCCGGCGAGCGCGCGAGAAGCGCGATTTCGCATGGAATTTTAATAGCTCGAAACTTTTTTCCTTCCTTTCTTTCTTTTCCGAGTGCTTTGCTGCTTCTCGCGTACCGCCGAGAAATTTAATAAACGTTAAAAACAGGTGTTTGCGTAAGATCCCCGTGATGGCGTTTAAATGTCCCACGTAACGTAAATGTTTGCAACGGATCTTGCGCGAACTTGGAACACGGCGAGCCTCGCGGAACAACGACCAGAGGTATGGGCCGGTTAATTAACGATTCTATTATTCGTTTCGTTCTGGTCCGCTCTCGTAACAGATGTGCTATTTTTATGATTCTCGTACGCGTATCATTGGCTCTAGTTCTCTTGCTAATCAACCACTTGGATTCCAATTTGACGATCGAATGAATTTATAACGTCGTGGATTTTATATGTATACGAGGGGTAGAGGGGGGAATTCATTTTGTCCATTGTCGCCGTTATTTTTAACAATATTATAAAACGTTGTATGCAAAATGGTAGCTGGTATGAAGGTAACTGGTGTAATTTGCTACAAACAAATTTTCTTAGATGAAATGATTTCGACATTATTTTAATTTGTTTTTAATGGAATGTTATATGTATGCTTTTACTCTTATATTCATACATTTTTTCGAGATTACTTAGAGTCACAGATTTAAAAAAAATAATAATACTTACACTACAAAAAATACTCGAAATTAATGAAACGTCGTAGTCTTAGAATTATTAAATCGCGTGTAGTACGTATTAGTATTTGTAAATTTATTATAGTGCATGCTGTAATGATTTACTACTTCATAAAAAATAGGTTGTGTTAAATTTGGAGAATGAGTTTCCCATGAAACTCCGCATTTTACCAATTCATTTAAACAAGAGTATTTTATCGAGAAGTAGTTAAAATTATTAACCGATGTGGGAATGATAACGATACTCTGTAATATAATAGCATAGATTGACAATCTATTAACGTATTAAGTGAAAATCAATTATTTGATTATGCATCCGCTTATTATTATTAATATCTATTTATGTGCCAAGTACAGGTAAACGTGACATAATTACATGCTTATGCCTCTACCTATGAAAGATATAACTACACCAAATAACGTCTCCCTTCATACTGCACAACTTTTATATGACACGTTTTACCATATCATCGAAAACAAAAGAAATAATTCAGATGGACAAAATTAATTTCCTCCCCCCTTCACCGTATATCACCGGTCATATTAAAACCCTTTGCAATCCAACTTTTTCTCATTCTCCAGAATCGGGTTC
>JAIFRP010000021.1:2231956-2274116 GCA_032403825.1 Odynerus spinipes | reverse complement strand
GAGAGAGAGAGAGAATCGGTCGATTGACACGTGGATATGAACGATGAGTGCGTAAACGACGAATACCGGATCGATGCGACAACGCGAATCCGCGGCACTTTGACAGAATCCTCCGATCCGTGTCTCTCTTTAAGTGACGTAATTGCTCGTTCATCGATTCCGCGATTAATTCACCGTTAAACTAAAACGAGGCGAGCGTGATCGACGGAAATGCGATCGTTTCGTGATCCAATGATCTTACGATAATTATTAGAAAATATTAAAATAGCGAACGACTTACACCAGTTTCTCATGATATGTGTCACGTGTGGGACGTGCCTAATTATTGTCTGTTTTGAGGATCGGATGTGTGCTATCCACTCTGGTATTAGACTTCAAGGTCGTGTGAATACTTACTAAAGTTACCGGGTTAGACCCTTTTGAATTTTGTATTTAATGAGAAGTAATTAATATGAGACAGAGGAAATAATTAGGAATAAACCGTTAAGATTGTGTATTGGGGTTAAAGGAAATTGAGCAAAGGAACATTTATAACAATGTTATAGATTAAAGAAAAATGTGATGTAATATAATAAAATATTTGCTTACTTTATAGTAATAATTGGTCGGTCTTTTAAATACGCTGTTCGTTCTCTTCGCTTCAATTTTATAATTTTACAATACAGTAGAACCTCCATTATTGGAATACCCATTATCCGTACTCTCTGTTATCTCAATGCTCTATTATTCGTAAAGTACATTTCGTACTATGTGCATACATAGTTCACGGGGTATATTCATTTCCTTCTATCAAGATTATCGAAACTAACTATTAAAAAAAAATCTCTTCACATTATTTCAGAATGGTATTTAAATTCGAAACGTATACAGAACTATAATAATGTCGTGAAAACGAAAATAGGTGGTGCTATCAGTTGAAACAAAATGTGAAATTATTAATAATTTTTCATTCTTCTCATTCTGAAACATTCTTAGCTTTCAAAAAAGCTCCAGTTGCAAAAAATGCAACTCCAAAAAATTATTTGTACTAAACAATTTATGCGATTTACCGGCTAAAAAATATGGGATCCCTAAAATTGTATAATATTTCACTGTTTATTCGGATAATGGGTGTTCCGATAATCGAGGTTCCACTGCACATAATTAAATGCTTAAGTATTTTATCGGAAGATAAAAACGAATAAAAATTCCAAATGAATTCGTCGACTAAATTTGCCTCCTTCTTGTTCCTCTCTATTAAGAACCATCAATTATTCGCGTAGACTTAGTAGAACATTCTTGCTTTGACAGCAACTGCGGTCGTCCTCGATAAAACGGCTACTACCCTAAAATTTCCACGGTCAAAGCCATGCTCCGGGTTCATAGTTTCCATACTTTATGGCGTTTATGTAATCTCCAGTAAATGTACATACCCGTATACCTATGTATACGTTTGCCCAGGATGAGTAAATATGTATTCTACATAAGGGGAAGACTATCGTACCGGACGGAACGATACGATGCTAGCCATCTACGTAGATATTACAAGTAAATTATTCTTCGAGGAAACCTACGCGAACATTGATTTCCCTTCGTGCGAAAAGCTTCGTTACAACGTTTAAGTTCGAAGAAGAGTAAACACGGATCATCATCGATTCGTTAATTAACTAGATTAGAATCGTTGTACATACGTACATTCGAATATTTGCAAAGGAAAAGGAGGTCGAAGAGTTCCGGATATAAAATTCGCAAGCTTTCCCAGTGGCTAAATAAATTCATTGCCGCTCAATCTTGGTTCGGAGTTCGGAGTCTATAGAAGGCTCATATAAATTTGTGATAACGACGAAAATAGACTCGGTTAAGTTTTAAAGTCAAGTAACTCGATGCTGCCCGTCGTTCAACCGACTTCCCTTCCCGTGCCCGCGTACTATGCAAAATTTATGACAACCGGAGATCGTGGAGTTCTCGTTACACCGGAAAAGATCTCTTCGCGGCAATCGTTTTACTCGTGCTAAAGCTTTTGTCAATTTCCATTTAATTAAATCGAGACATAAGCGTTCACGTTACAATATCGATGTCCTCGTTTTCTTTTTTCCCTTTTTTTTTCATACTCGTCACCTCGTTCGCATCCGTTTCCGTTGTAATGATCCGAGTGATTCGAATTACGTGCACGTATAGACGTAAAGCGTATAATTAAATAAATAACGCTTATCGCAATATCCTATATATTTTCAAGTTAATCATTTTATAATCGTCGTACTTTTATCCTTCCACGTGCCACGTTCCATACATATTGTATTTTCCATTTCGCTTGAGCCTATTTCCACTGTTTAATCGTCCGCTCGATTTTCTAGCAAATAAATAAAACGAGCGACTAAACCAATAATGCCGTCGTAATTTCCCGTTCGCTTTTAAGTCGCACCGTTCGCGAGCGTATGCATGTTAAACGATAGACTCGCAATGCGACCGATTCTCTATCGTTCCATCCTCGATTTATTCGTATCTCGTTTGTGAATTTTAAATCACGCGAAGTGTATTACGAACAATCGATAATTTATGATGACGTAAATCCGTAGAAGTTAGGATTTAATTCGGAAGTAGAGAGTAACGATATCGGTTTTCCCGTTTTCTTTTTTCCCTCTTCGTTTTCTTTCGTGCTGAGACTATTGGTATTAAGCGAACGACAAAGATAAAACGAACGAAGCGTTAAACACTTTCCCGTGTCGCTTCCAATGCGAGTAAATATTTTTCTCGGACGGTAGCAGATTGTTTCCACTCTTTAAACGACATTATGATAATGCTTTGGAAGTGCGGCAAGAAAAATATTGCCTTAGGTGCCCTTTCTCTGTTCTCTTTCTTCTCTCTCTTTCTTTCTTTCTCTCTCTCTCTCTCTCTCTCTCTATCTTTTCTTCTTTTTATTTATCTGTTTCCTCTTATTCTCGATTGCTTTTAGAATTCGCGAAAGACGAATTAAACGATCGCTTTCTCTCCTCTCCATTCTTTCCTACCTCTGCTTCTTCTTCAAATTTTTACTCTACTTTTTATGTAAGGTATTAAAGGATATTCGTGAGGTATATCGGAGAACGGAGAATGAAATTTTGCCGGCGCCATCGATCACCTTTGTAATACCGTTATAAAGGGATACATACGCGTAATGCGATAATAATAACTACATTAAACTACCCTACTGACGTTTATTATCAGAGCAGAGATCGAACCCGATCTCTCTGATATCCGTCCTGCTAGAGATTAAAAACTTACTGAAACTTCGATATGTCGTATCGTTCGATATCCGCTCGAAAACGTATCGTTCGAAGGTTTTGATTCAATTAATTAGTAGGAACTCAAACATCGAATTACCATAGGAGTTAAAGAATTTTATTGCTAATTTGATCTCCCTCAAAATTGTGTCAAAACCCTTTCCCCTTCCCTCTTTCTCGCTCGTATTGAAACATGAAATAATATTCGTTCGAGGAATCGAGTAACATTTTATTAACGATTTCAAGATAATCGATACGCGACAAGTGACAAAACGAAATAAAATATATTTCGCGAGATCGCACGTTCATTATGATACAATAATTACAGTAGAACATCGATTATCGGAACACCCATTATCCGAATTCTCTGTTATTCGAATGTTCCATTATCCGTACAGTACATTGTGTACTATCTGTGTGTGTATAATCCACGTAGTATTTACTTCTTTTTATCAAGATTATCGAAATAAAATCTCTTCGCGATATTTCTGTAAATTATTTACATTCGAAATGTCCAAAAATCTATAATAATATCGTCCAAACGGAAATGAGTAACGTCATCGGTTAAAAATGTGAAATTATTAACAATCTTTCATTCTTCTCACTCCGAAGCATTCGTAGTTCTCGAAAAAGGGTCTAGATGATTGGAAACACGAACTGAATTACTTGTACTAAAAAATCGATGCAATCTAGCGGCTACAAAAATATGAGATCAGTAATATTTTCTAATGTTTCATTGTTTATTCATCGTTCGGTCTAAAATATATGAAATTTAGTATAGAGGAAGCTGTTATTTTATTATCCGAACACATTTGTCTCCTCATTAGTTCCGATAATCGAGGTTCTACTGTAATTTATATCCATTCTAACGGATCGAATTCGAAAATAAAATAACATAAACTATTTATTATTATTTCAAGGATATACTTAATCCGATTGCGGTGTTCCGGACAGAACCGTCAAATGGAACGCTTCCGCCGTAAGACGAGACAGAAAGCAATCGAGTGTCCCAAGTTCAAGAGACGGATGACAAATTCGACATTTTGTGGTTGGCTTCGAGGGGTTGCGAGATACCCCTGTTCGATCGACACGCTCGCTTAGACGTCCGCTTGTTTACCACATTGTGCGCGAGAGAAGCTATACGTGGAACGTAAGCACGTGCGATGGACACAGACACATACATACATGCATGTGTGTGTGTGCACACGTGAACACACGCGTATATTGAAAAAAAGAACGAAAGAATGAGAAAGAGAGTAAAATCCCATCGTGCGTGAAAGAAAAGCACATTCTTGTTCGATCGAACGTGCGTCGTATTTTTTAGGAAAAGCGAGGGAGAAAAGGATGAATCCGAATAGATACCGCGTCTACTCGATGTTAAGAGGGTCACATTGAGCAATTTCGAAGTCCGTCGTCGCCCGAAAGGCAGGACAAATATCGAGTCGAGTCCGACCTCTTGCTTCGCGACGAATAAAATGCGTTTCGTGCTTTCAAGGACGGGAATAAAAACGCGACCGTGTTCCATTCTCGCGTTCGAACGATTTTTCAAATGCATTCCGTCATGCAGCAAGGTAACGTAATAATTTTTTAATCGTCGGGACAATATCGCAGAAAAAAACAAAAAAACAAAAAATACGGGAAATAGAAGAAACGCGATGTGCGAGGAACGCTGAAAACCGTGAGGGAATTATGAAATTGTGAATAATAAATAAAAGAAAAAATATAGCAAACATGAAGGGCTCGAATCGGGCTTAGGGTTTATCTCGGGAGACAAATTAGCCTTTTCGGGCTAGTTACAACGCGAACGTACATTTTATTGCACAGTAGGTAAAGGGATTTTGTAATTTAATTCATTTTAAAATATTCCAATTGTAAAAATAGTTTAATTCCGTATGAAAAATTAAAAAACACGAATATACGCATAAACCTACCTCGCAGGATTTGCAGCAGTAATGGGTTTATCAATGCAAAATGTCAGGGTGACCGTAGTCATCGCTGACACAGCGAGCGTGCGACGATGGGTGTCTACAGTCACCGGTAGTATCAAAAAGGTTAAACGGGCTAATGGATTTTCGACGATCGTAAAATTTTGTCGATTGTGTACACGCTATTGCAACATGTACGCACGACCAATAAAATAAAACGTTTAATTGATTAGGTATTGTATAAGTACAGTAGAACCTCGATTATCCGAACATTGGTTATCCGAACATACCGAAACGCATAAATTGTAATGAAAATGATACAATAGAAGGGTTTGGAAATAATAAAGTAAACAATATAAACGAGGAATAAATTTCTGAAAGAGTTAAGTACAGCAAGAGGATACTCCCGAAGAATAGTTAACTTTAAAAAAATGCAATTTAATGATTATAGAAAGACGATTAAAACATATGTATATAATATATAACAAGTTACAATTTTTCACACAGAATGTACTTATAATCTGAGTCGTTCGATTATCCGATCATCGTGAACACAATTAGGTCGGATAATCGAGGTTCTACTGTACCCTCGTTGAAACAAGAACTTGGAATACGCGGATAGATTTTTTACGTACATACATACACCAACGCATCCTCCGTGTACATACACGCGTTTGACCCCAGCTACATATCGAGATATCGAATGAATGGCTTCGAGAATAAAAGTTTCGATAGGAAATCGAGAAATTGCGGATACCATTCACGATGTACTTTAAACACCGTGTTGAGAGTCCATCCGGCGCCGTTCTACTTTTACGGAAGGACATCGTATTATCGATCATAATACAAAATGCGATAAAATTATTATATCGAATGGTTATAGATACATCGAGACTTCTTACGTATGAATTTTAAAGCGAATGTCAACGATCGAGAGGCACCGTCGCGGTGCTATCGAAAACGGTGTCGTATCTATATAAGACACGAAGAATATTTCTCGACGAGTAACTTCATTAATAAGGATTATCAATTAAACTGGAGATCGATTTTTCTAAGAATTCATTAATTCATACGGTACTAAGTTTAAACGTCTAAACGCGATTCTCGCTATTACGATTATAGGTACGATCTATAAGCTAAAGTAAAACGATTAGTAATATTTACAAGAATTATGAGATTCTCGTGACGTTCGCTTAATTCGTACGAAGCACCGATAAAAATCGCGATCCTAAGATACACTGACCTACGCGTATAAGTTCCTAGAAAACGCTGCCACGAGCGACCCACATAATTTCTTTAGAAAACACATACGCTAACATTGCAATAGCAAAAAGAAGAAAAACTAGGATATCTCCGTCCTTGTCGCGCACACGGCCGTATATGTAAAACGTCTACCCTCCACGGACACTTTATACGAATTGCGAAAATCGGCGACGTCGAGTCGGGATAACAAGAAGGCTGCTTTGTTTTCTTGTAGAGTTGACCCGTCATGCTAAAATTGTTGCATAAAATTCTTTCGAAACTCCTGCGATGCGCGCAGCGAGCTATATATCTACTTATTAGGATAGGTCGGTTCTTCATAAAAATACGAGCGATCTATAAAAAGATAGTTCTGAAAATGTCGTAAAAATACGAAAGGAAAGTCGTTTGAAAATTATTGTTGGAGCATAACAAAGGAAGGATATTATCATCCATATTATTCGGAAAAGTGCGCGACGATCGATCGCGAGTAATCGATTTCGTAAAAGTTTACGATGAAATTCGATGAAATTCAATGAAATTTCAAATGAAATTGATGAAAGTTTACGACGAGATTCGATGAAGTTTAAAAATCGAATAATTTTAATCCTTCTCGTTCCAAGAATATCTTTAATATGATCGATTAATAACTTTAAGACATTCTCGTGACATGTAATAGCTTCTGAAAATGAAAAACTTTGATCGTCCCAATAAAAATTTGTAATTAGATATTCATAATTTCAATCTTATTTATATAATTAGTTAATTAATCTGTAGAACTATCATGAAAGAGCCGTGAAGCTATGTTGCTTATACATATCATGCATCATCGATGTAAAAAGTTAATTACCTAATTAGAAGTGGAAAAAGAAGATACCGGATATCTAGAGTATCGCAGAGTTCAATAATATTCCCACAGATCGCATTTCTTTTTCTCATTATCTCCCAATAATCATTTCGTCCCCTTATCTGGCAATTATGCCATTCGAGCGATCCGTCTCGTTTTATCTCTCCTCTTCCTCTCTCTGGAGAGGGAGGGGGAGACAGAGAGAGAGAGAGAGAGAGAAAGAGACGATGACGAAGAGTCTCGAGCTCTTGACATGTAACCTGAAACGAGAGGGAAGATTTTAGTGTCGGATCAGCCGTCGACCATTTCCCCTTAACGCAACCTCCATGGATGATGGATCATCCTCGAGAAAGTGTAGACGATCGTCTCTGATTCGCGTAGAACCGAGCCTTCCTCATCCACCATAACTTCGTTTTTTAGAAACATATCTCAAAACGTGTCCTTTAAAACTACTGTGCGCGTACGATAAGAATGAATGCGCGACGGCACCGGTTCATGGAGATATGCCTAAGAGGATGCTCTTAAAGCCCCTGCTCTTGCGTGATGTTTTCGTTGTTTCCATCTCCACTTTCTTTGTCCTCGTACATTAATATATATTTTTGACATAATATCGTAAGGAAAGGTGTGTTAGAAGATGGCCTAAAATATTATTATAGCTGCCCATAGCAGGTCATTTAATAAAAAATTGATATGAATTTTGTAATTTAAAGATCGTCGAATCGAGCCGAATTTTTTTGTGTATTTTTGATATCGATGAGAGGAACGATCCTCTTTATGAATGTTAACACTAAAAAGTGAAACTTCAGCAGTGACAGCAGTTCCTTCCGTTTACATTCTTGTCGTGCGGACACAGTATGCAAGCCCGTTTGTGTCCACTCGATGTAAATCGATTCGTAACACTTTCGCGTTTACGATCGCACCTACCTCGAAAAATTTTACGATCGCTGAAAACACGAATACATCCGCGTGATTGATTTCCTCCGATATAAATTATGTTTGCGAAGATCCATCATGATGGATACTTCCGATAAAAATGACATTAATTTTCTTATTTTTTTTTTTCTAAAAATTAGAATTACACTCGAAAGCATATAAGCAAGCCAATAAACGGACAGGGTCCAGTAGATGGACAATCCGTAAATTAATCAATAATAATGAAATAACAAGATTTTTAATCTATATTACAATTTTTTTATTTTATAGAAACAAACCTTTGTTGTTTTATAAAAGTAACATTTTCTAAAAGATTTTGTTTCATTATTATTTATTAATCTATGTGTCGTCCATCTACTGGACCCTGTCTATCTATTGGCTTGCTTACACTAATTTGTTTTTCAAGTTTTCTGTTATTTCGTGAGGAAGCAAGTACCTACTATGATAGGTGAGCTAGTGTACGTGTACAAAAACGCACGTATACGTAAATATATTCATATAACGCGAGAGTACTTACGCTCTTATATACAAATATATGTTCAACTGAAAGCGCGATATTACCGAACTTTTATTACCGAGTCGCGTGATAAAGCCGCGCGATCGATGACGTTATAGCGCGAAGACCAACCGGCAGACGGAATTTTGAGCCAACTCAGATGATCGTTGTTTCGAATAATAAAAGAAGAAATTCGTGTTTTCTCTTCGTAATAAACGAGAATAAAAGGAATATATTTTAAAGCGGAAACGGTTGCGATTTATCCTTGAATTTTACAGTTGCGGTGTACTTAATCGTTCTATCTGCTACGAATTTCATATTTTCGTATGTATAAACTTTATGCGTTCGATAAGAGTATAAGAGAACGTAAATAAAATATAAAAATATACAAATTCGCTCTTCTCTCTCTCTCTCTCTCTCTCTTTCTCTCTCTCCCATTTCATTTTTCCCCGCTCTATTTTCCTTTCGAATCGCGATATCTCATTTTTCAAGCACTCTTGACACAAGCCGATCGACTTTTCCCTCGCCACATTCTCTACTTTCGTAAAAAAAATGCAAGGTGCCTCGACGTGCTCTCGTTATCGGGCCGTACTTTGGAGAGAAGCGAAAAGGTAGTCGATTTCTGCATCACGTAGAAGCAGCTGCCTGGTCCATGTATTCTCGAAACGAGATCACGTGCCCAGGATAGTAGGCCATACTTCCTTCCAGTCACGGGACTTTTCCATCAACCCCGATCATCGTGCATTTCCTTCTTTTACTCCCTTCTTTTACGTGCTGTGGTCTTCCTACCATCAGGTTTGACTCGATTCGTCTGTTTCCCCTTCGACCCGGATAACGTTACTTTCCTTTTATCTCCTTTCTATCTTGTCTCCCACCTCTCCCCCTCTCTCTGTATCGAAACAGAGAAATCACATTCGCACGGCCGATTAAACATAGGTATATATGATCGATGGAGAATTTAACGTAGCTCGCGTTATACCATACCATGATAGTACCGAGAGGAAAGTAGTGAAACGGTCCATCGCAGCATACCACCACGTTTATACACCATGAGCTACACAATTTGTCCCGAGTCTATCTAACAATCGCGAAAAATAATGTTTTTAGCAAAATTACTTCAAGCGGTAACGCGTAATTCCCAAGATTCGAATAATATCGTTTTTCCTGATTTCCCGATTAAAGCCAAGTTCGATGTGTGTCCCCGGCACTGCACGACTTAATCTACAAGAGTGCAGGATCTCGTTCGTAATTAAACCCGGAATGACGATTTCGCGTTGAGTCGATTTAGGATCGTTTTTAATCGAACTGCCTCGTGAAAGTGGGTGAACTTACGGACTAAAAACTCGCTCGTGACAGCGTCTCGGCCCATTAAAGCCGAAAGTCGAACTGAATTTTTATCATATCGCCCCCCCCCAACTTTTTCCTCGTACTGCACCTCGAACTTTTAGTCGTATACTATAATAAAAGCTGACACACCACGTGTATTACGATACGATGAAAAGCTCGACCTCGGTATGTCGTCGGTGCTTCCTACTTTCTACTACAAAAACGTAAGAGTCCACATGATGCTCTCAGCTTGTTACATCCTCCAAAGATTTTTTGTTACGTCGTAAGATTTTACAACTCGTTCTTAACTTGGAAAAAACAAAACAAAAAATAAAGAAAGATGCGTTGATCGATTGTATGACAACAACAAAAGTTATGTCGTTTTCGTTTCTCATTGTCAGTTTTTTTAAGAATAAGATTTAAATTCTATAAAAATGAAATGTAAAATTTACTCTCCCTATTTACAAAGAGTACTATTATATAATGTAATGCTGAATATTTTGATCAATAAAGTTATTACAAAGAAAACTAACTGCGTTTTTATTTTAATCGTAGCGAACTTTCTTGGTTGCCTGATATTTCAGTTTCTTCCTAGTAAAGTGGTCCATCGCAGCATCCCGAAAGAAGAACGCCCTGCTACATCAGATACCTACGTCGCGTCGATGCAAAGACAAAGACCGTAATACAGAGAGTCTATGTAAGTGTGTCGCTTCCTATACGCGACGTTATAACGAGAATAACAAATGCGTGTACGTTCACGCGCACGGGGAGTAATATCACCCCTTCAAACTCGTATAATATTTCCCGGAGCATGAAATCGAAGCAAGGCATTAAAGGTTAACGCTCTGATGTACGTACATACATACATACGACCAGGAGGTGAAGGGAGGATGAGAACGAGGTGGAGAAGGTGAATGAGGAGAAGGAGGTATATTATACCACGCTAGGCCGCACGATGCAACGACGAGGGCGGTTGCTGCGCGTGACGTAGCAAAATTAACTATGCATTTTTTTGCTCGTCACGGCAAGCACGGCAAAGAGCGGCCGACTGGTAAATCGTATATCCAACTTGGGAAACCTGCTTGCGAGGCTGGTTGACGGAAATTGGTCGGATTATTCTCTTTCTTTCCTTCTCTCTCTCTCTCTCTCTCTCTCTCTCTCTCTCTTTCTTTCACACTCCGATTTACTCTTCGTATTATCGTACGTTCATCGATCGATCAAATGAAAAGCATATGGACTGTACATTTGATTTATTATGTTTTCTATCAAATCGAATAAAGCGAGAGAAGGCTCTCTTTCTATGTATTTTTCAATCTATAAAACAGGTTAGACTGATAGTTTAAGAGAAAGTAAAGGGTAGATTCGATTTGGAAAATTCCATTCGTATGAGTTTCATTTGTTTGACATTTAACATATAGAGTTGAAATATATGCATAGCATTCGTACGTTCTTCTAAAATTAATAACTATTAATTAAAGAGCTGTGAATGCTTATAGCTTATCAAAAAGGTTTTTTTCTCAAATATCACATGAATCGGTGAAATGTATAAAATGTATACGTTTTACATACGATTTGTGTTAAAGGACTTAATAAAAAACTTGGAAATGTGCATTTTATAATTCTTATCGTTACAGCAAGCATTAACAATTGTTTTAATTCTTCACATACGTCATTTGGTAATGTAACTTCTCTAAATTTCCATACAATTTCCGAGCATTTCATTTATTTAAAAAAACAAATGTTGTTTCGCTTCAAGGCGAACCTATACGAATACTTTCTACATTCGCTATAAGCCACAATCAATTTTTTAATACAAATGTAATGAACAATGAGATGGAATCAATTTACGAATAAATTCATTAACCATACGGTTAATTGTAATTGATTAAATGATCGTATAAAAAATGAGTTCTAAATTGAAACCCTTTAAACTTAAATTTACGAATCTCTCTTTCCCAAATGGAATATAAAATACGTAGCACTAAAGGTGCGCTATACCCGCCCGCCTTCTCGGACGACTTTTGAGCTTGAAATTTGAAAAAATGATGGTAATTCACTTGAGATACTAGAAATCGTGCTACCGGAAGAACTTAACGGCGGCTTACATCAAAGGGGTCACCCCGGGGGTGACATTAAAATTCAGCTTGCGTTTCCTTCGTACGCAAGCAAGGGAAAGTGAGGGGAGGAGAGAGAGAGAGAGAGTGAGAAAGAGAGAAAGAGAGAAAGACGATGAGAGAAAACTCACGACGGGGATGCTCGAAAGACTTTTACGTTATAATTAAAGTGTATTTGCGTACACAACGTCGACGACGACGACGACGGCGATGGTGGTGGCTCTTGCGATAAGGACGAAATGATAGGGGGAGGAGGGGGTCTCATCGCAATTCGTTTGTATAACGCATCTACAGGCTGAAACAAACTTTCTACAATATTTGTGAAACATTTGTGAATACAAGATGAAACTTCGTCAATTTACATGCTATACGAGTGAAGGATATCCGCGTGTCTAGTGGTAGACATTATGAATGAGGAAAAGGGAGTTCGAAAACTACTTGGAGAGTAAGACGTAAAAAAAATTATGGACAGCGTTACTTCGTGATCTAATTTTCACTAAAACTTAATAAATTAAATGTAGGAATTGGTAGATTCACTTATGTTATAGGAGCACTTCACGCTACGATGCTTTTATTACCGTTACTGCTCTCATTATCATTATCTCGTGTAAAAAAAGAACCATGTACGTTTCGAGAGTTTGCGGGAACCTTCGTTATGCCGTCCGCGAAGCACGCTATCGAATTTATGTTTCCTTCCTTCCTTCCTTCCATTTTTAAAGCCTATCTTCGTTTACTCTTCCAAAGCTCGTAAAGAGCAATTACGGTAGAGTTAAGAACGGGAGAGGCTGGTACTTTGGCTTAAGAGTGAGTGTGGTGTGTGTGTGTGTGTGTGTGTGAGAGAGAGAGCAAGAGAGAGAGAGAGAGAGAGGGTGGGTAGGTGAGTGATGGAAGTGGGGAGTGAACGTAAAAGTTAAAAGTTCGCCGAACAAGTGGAACGTCCAAGCGTGGCTGCTAGAAGAAATTCACGGCGCAGCTGACGCCATTGAAACGCCATGCCGCCGTAGACTAGGTGGTCGAACTTACGTTCTCGGTTCGAAAGGTAGAAAAAAGAATGGGGCCATTTCGAAAGTCGTTTGAGGACTTACGATTAATGAAGGGTAAGAACGTACTTTACACCCTTTACTTTCTCTCTCCTTTTCTCTCTTCTTTCGAGTTGTAACATAAAAGTAAAAAAAAAAGGTAGCGTACCTACTCCACCGACGCCATTACTGAGAATGATTTAATTCAGTTTCGACGTACCTTTTTCTTTCTTCTTAATCACTTGGCTTTCGTATTTATTAAACTGTTTACATTACTTAAACATTAATAATAAAAAGTGGTAATTTTTCATAATACGCCATTGACGAAGCAAGAAACAAATACGTCATTTGCTATTTATGATTGATCAGTCGTTACTGAGTATCCACAAAATAAAACTCATTTTTCCACATCCAGAAACTTATTCGATCATGACTTTTCGGAATATTAATAAAATATATCCGTGCAATTTAAAAAAAAAATGAGTGTACGTTATCTCTAAACGGCCCCCATACAAAATTTTTTTTATACATCAAACGTCAGTCGCAGTACACTGGTTTCGGAAAAAATCGCTTGTAACACTTTACGTGGACCACCCTGTATACCGTTATCGATAAATAAAGCAAGCGTCGCGTAAAAAGTAGTAGGCGTACCTCGTAACAAAAAATTCGTGCGCTACCCAACATAACAGTTTCTCTGTCGTATTAAGAAAGACAACGTAGAATACATTGACGCGTAATGAAATTAGCGTAAAAAACAAGCCGGTCCCAAGATTTAAATATGCATGAGCCAAAGCGATGATTATGAGCTTGCGACTTTTCACGACGTTTACGAGGGCGATGTCAACGGTAGGGCAGGTAATTGTGAAGGTCTCGTACACGCGCGCGCGCGCGTACTCAAGCTCATAGGGAATTTCGTTCCTCGATTTATGGAAAGACAGATAGACAGACAGACAGACAGACAGACAGGCAGACAGGCGAGGGGAGAGAGAGAGAGAGAGAGAGAGAAAATGTTGCTTCTAGTTGCTCGTTGTGTCGGTTGCATTACTAACGCGGGAAAAAAGCTTGTTGAATTTTTTAAGCGTGAATTATGACATGGCGTCGTTGTCACTTCGCGAAATTTCTCGTTAAATAATACGTGCGCGTTGTCGCCCACTTTTATTTTGAAATGTTACGTCGTAAACGAAAAGGTATGGTAGAGATATAAATGACACGAGGTACATGTCCCGTTGATTAAGAAAAAATTTTATATTTTACAAAGGTTATCTCATTTTAATTTATCCGCGCGATTATCTTCCGAATTATTCATTATTCGAGAAAAATGTTTTAAATAAAACTTATTTTGTTTAGGGGAGGAACGTCTTATAAGAACGTCGGGAGATAATTGCGTGGGTGAATTAATACGAAACACCAAGTATTTTCAATTCCAAGATACAAATATCTTTTGGTTTTTTTAGTATAAATCTTACTTTATCATTGTGTAATAGTCGTATTAAATAAAGTATAATTTTCCGAGAAAAAGCTAACTTTATAATTCCGCGATTAGTCATATCGAGACCGAGTATAAGTTCGAACGATAAGGTAGAAATTTGACGCTTGGGTTTTGCTTCAGACTGTAATGATAGACTTCAGATAATTCTCTTTATAAAAGGGTAAGATAAAATATATTATTTGTGCTTTATGCTACCTGTTCTATATCAAAGTATGACCAAAGGACGAATTTTTTTATTTGTGAGTCCCGTTATCAAAAGTTAACTAATTTTGCTACTTTTTTTCATAATTTTGAATAAACATTATTACTTCGATATTCAAGAAATATTGAAATACATTTGTCATTAATTTATTCTCCCTTCATTTCGTAATACTTTCCTTTTTGAATTTCGTAAATATCATTCTTACTTTTATTTTTATACTTATTTTCTCAAACCTCATCGAAATACATCAATTTTGTTCGGTATTTCTTTTGTAACTATACATTTTCGGTCGCCACTAAAAGGGTTAAAAATAATTGAACTTCTTTCTCTTCCCCATAAATCGTATTAAACGACGAGTAAATTATGCAGGGTACGTTCTTACAGTTATCTACGACGACGGTTGTACCTTTGAAAAGACTAGATACTTTGTAAGGATGAAGAAGGACTACGCGTGATATGCAGCTTCCCAAGAAATTTTACCGCAGCCTTCGCATAAGCAAGAAGCTTTTGTATGCACCTCAGAGGCATCTCTATTTCTGGTTTCTCCTCGAATACCCGTTTGTATCTCGCGTGCATAAAATTTAAGAAGGAGGAGGTAAAAAGATAAAATACTTAAAAATTCCCACTGTCTCTCCTCCTCCTCCTCCCCCCTCTCTCTCTTTCTGATTCTCTGTTGTGAAAACTTGGAAACCCATGCTTTTATTTCGCTCTCCTCTCGCAGACTTGCATGATCGACTTCCATTAAGGCACGGAAATACAGTCGATGTTCGTTTATCACGGATAATAGTATTTTTCTTTTACACTTCGCCGAGAATTTTGAAGTTAACTGACGTTAATGGACGATCGAATTTTCGAGTCCCCTTTTTCTCTTTCACTTTTTTCTTCATTCTCTTTTTTCCTTCTTTTTCTTCTTCTTCATTCTCCATTTCTATCCCCTCTGCTTTTTTCTTGTTCTTCTTGCTTTTAAAAGAATAAAAAGAAGTACGACGATGCAATAGCGGTAACGAGCAACCTCGAAGAGAATTTTATGAAAAAAAATTTCTTCAAAAGTCAAAGGTCCAACTCGCAATTCGTTTCTGCAACTCTCGATGCATTACTATCAATCCATCTATATGTACGTATAGCGTTTCGATCGATCGATCGATCGATCAACCATTCGAATTCTCTCGACATACCGATAGGCGCATGGATTTCGAAGGGAATATATTATATGTCGAGTTGACCGATATTAAGGCTTAAAGCGGAAGCGTATATGCACATCGCGTAAATTTATCCTAATGCTCGGACGACGAGTTCGACATACGCATCGATACACCGAAATCTCGCTCTCCTATTTGCTTGCAATTACGATATTGGGTATTACACGGTTGGTATTATTGTTATTATTAATACTATTATTATTATTGCCGTTATGCCACGTGTTTACATTCGATTAGCCGCTTTATCCCCGTCGCGCGTGCCGAAGATGAATTCGTGATTCTAACGTAAGATAAAATAATGGAAATAAGATAAAATTAGTGATAGAGTGAAGGAAATCTCGTTTGGTCGAAATGTAATAAAAATATTTTCGGGAAATACGCTGGAAATTAATTTAAAATGATCTATGTCTTCGCACTATGTGAAGTTTAATAAAATAAATAAAGTTTCGATTAAAGGGGTCTTGAAGTAATTTCCAGTTTTTTGGTTCATCGACAGATTAGTATGTTAGATTGTAACATAAATAAGTTCGGTTATATTTAATAATTTTATTATTTATTAACAAATTAAAGAATTACGTACAATCAGTTATATAATCCCCATTGTTACTTACGACAGTTTCTCGTTTTAAAGACAATTGGTTAATACCATTTAAATAGAATTGTTTAAATTAGAATATCTTCATTTTTATAACCGAGATTATTTATCTTAAATCCTAATACGTATGGAACAAATTTCAAATACACCTACGTATGTATGTCATGTACTGTATTACGTTCTTCATCGCTTCGTGGGGTTCGGATTAATCGTGGTTTTGAAGTATTAAAGTTTGGTTAGAAAAAAAAAAGAAAGAAAAGAAAAGAAAAAAGTAGAGTCCGCATCCGAACGCGCTATCTACTAGGGCGAAAAAAGTTATTTGTATTCCTCCATGGAAAGCAAAGCAATTCATTTCACCGATCCCGCAACATCGGCCACGGCAATGGCGGCCATCGTCGCACCCTACGGTACTCAGCGTTTTATTGGAATTTCGATTTGTTTCGCTTGTCGAATATCACGAATTCGTTAGAGCAAAATAGATTGATACCGCGATACTCGAATCGAAAGAGAGAAAGAGAGAGAGAGAGAGAGAGGGAGAGAGAGAGAACGCACTTGCAGATGGTTCATGTTAAGTATACGCAGATCATTCTCCATGAAATCGTGCGAATTTCGACACAAATAGGCAAAGCTCGTTGGTTATTGCTAAAACGGTGTTAATCGCTTGTATATGATCGTTCGATTAATGTATCAACATCGATCGTACGATCGAATTTGAAACTCTGTCGATGTACATTTATTGTAACGTAGCATTTCATTCAAACGATTAGACATACTAATTGAATACTAAAAACGTTTCTTTGTATGCGAAAGTTTCGAATCGGTGAATAGCTCAATTTGTTAAATATATTATCTATTCGAAAATGTGTTATTATTATTAATCTAATAATACCACATTAGAACACATAGATATATCTTATTTTACTACATCCATCAACTTAGCGTGTACCTACTAGAACAGAAACCACTTTATTTGTTACTACCTATAACAAAAATAAATAAAATTCGCAATAAATTTCTATAAAAGCATTTCTGCCGATCTAATCGTAAAACAAGAGATCTGGAATCGGTCATTTTTACGAGTTCGGTAGTTTTAGCGTTATCCATTATTTTTCTCAGCACTACGATAATACCGTACACCGTGAAAATATAACGCGTTTACCAAACGCGTGCTTTACGAGTCGCGTCCGTACGCTACCCGCAGTGATCAGCAACGAACTGAATTATATTTAAGGGCAATCGGACAATCGTCGCATGTAGTACGTACCATTTCAGTGCGTTGGCACGATCAATCAGTTTTATTCCTCCCTGACCTTCTTTCTCGGCTGCGAAAGAAAGAAAGAGAGAGAGGGGAGAGAGAGTAAAAGACGCCCGTAATGGATCCTTTTTAACCGTCCGTTCGTCCGTCCGCGAGAGGAGAGAAGCTCGCGCAACCTCGACTTTTCGAAACGACGTACCGTATCATTGTGCGACGCTGAAAGCTCGAAGAGAGTGATTTCGTTTCGACGAAATCTACTGGACGTGCGAAAGAGATGGAAAGAGTGAAAGAGTTGGACACGTATTGCACGCGTGCGTGTGTTGTATTCATGTATACAATGTGCATACATACCTATATCTTAAAAGCGTGGAAAAGCACAACGTTTGTCTAACTAGAAACCTGACACGAAGAAACCGGTCAAAGGTCGCTGTTGTCATGACGGATGTTTCATAAAGAAAACTTCTTGTGAGCGAGGAATGCGCGAAACGGTATAAACGAGAGACGAGATGTACTTTTTATACGGATACGTTTTACTTTTCTGCTATCGTATCGATTCGAGTGATTCGAATCACTTCGATGAAATAGAAAGAAAAAAACGGCCATAGATATAAATTTCCATCTTTCGTCATGAATATTTCCTAATCGATATTAATCAACGAAATATAACCCGGGTACTTTCTCGCGCGACTTAGGAGACTGACTGAAAAGGGAGATAAAAAATCCGGCCTTAAGATCGTTCTCCTTCGGCGAACTCGTTTCTCCCTGCATAAAATTACCCTGCATAAAATTACCCTACTTAATTAATACCGAAGTACTTTCGAGAAGAACGAAGAGCTCATTTTATTACTGTATAGTGCAACCCCTGTCGAAGGAGATACTCTGCGATCCAAAAATGCGAGTGGAAAATGTTGAGTGATATTTTCTCATCCTCCCTCCCTCCCTCTCTCTCTCTCTCTCTCTCTCACTCACTCACACACACACCCACACACTTCCTCTTACAATAATCTACATACATATTGGGTTGTCCGGAAAGTTCTTCATCAAGTTCTGTATCAAAACATATCAGTACACGAATACCGATACCAAAAACGCATTAATTTTATACAATATATACTTAAATAATATATCTGAGTGAGTTTTTTCAAATAAATCGATCTTGATTGTTTAAATAAATGAATTTATATCGTTGAATTTTTCTTCAAATTCGGCACGAATCTTCTGGACAACCCAATATATGCGTGCATGTACAAATATACTCTCACGTCTGGTACATCGGAGATTTCCTTACCACGCCCATATTTTAGATTCACACTGCAAACGCTTCTCGAGTACGGGTTTAAGCACTCGCACTTAGTGCAGCTTCACTCGACACCTCATGCGAGAATACTTGAATGAGAAAGAGAGAAAGAAAGAGAGAGAGAGAGGGGGAAGGAGATAGATATAGATAGAAAGAGAGAGAGAGAGAGAGAGAGAGAGAGAAAGAAGGCGAGAGGAAATAGAGATGAGTCTCCAGCTACAGAGGTCAGGTTAGAAACAGTGATTCTAGGAGATGAGCATCCCATCTACGACTTCCTATGTATCAACCTTCCATCCCTTTTTATTTCTCTCTTCCTTGATCTCTCTTTCTCTCTTGTACTCCTTTCAATACCCGGCGACAAGTTTACGATCGTTAAGAAAATCGCTTTCCTCCGTTTTAGTTCCACACAATATCCACGGTGACGTTATATAGTCGAATTCACCTTCCCGTTTTTCTCGGCACGCATAAACGTTATGTCAAATGCCGTTCCTCTTAGGGCACGCTTACTTTAATCGTAAGATCGTGCCGCTAATTATCATTATCATAACGACGAAAGTACAAAGACGCGACAACGTGTTATGTATATTAGAGCGCGTAATGAGCGCGTTCGCGTGCTTCATATTCCGAGCAAGTTTAAGTGATAATGGAATCTCGTAAAGCGCGTTACGCCGACGCAACACATCAATTAGACTCGGAATTAACTCGTGACAAACTTCGGCTCGGTTCGGTTCGCCTCGTCTGGTTATAGTTTAAATTTGTAGTAGCAAAGTCGATCGGTGGTGTGAGAGGAATTAAAAAAGAAAAAAAAAATAACAAGAAAGGAAAAACAAAGAGGATAGAGACAGAGTTCCATAAAATATTTCATAAAGGAATTTGCGATGGAAAAAAAGCGAGACATGCCAATACACTCTGGTAACCGGTGTATATTTTAAGAAATAAATCCCATATAATACTTCTGTCGTATTAATTATTCCCTCGACTTCGCTTAAAGGCGCGCCTGCCTTTTTTCGTTTTTTCTCTCTCTCTCTTTTTTCTTCTTCTCCTTCTTTTTCGTTCTTTCTTATTTTACTTTTTACTTCGTGAATATTCAAGATCGCTCCGTTACGGCCTCCGCTTCTTCGAAACAAGCGGATGACGAATGGAGTGGAGATCTTATGCTTACTGATTTTTTTCTTCTTCTGTTAAATAACCGAAAAAGAAGCGGATAAATTTTACCCTCGTCAGGGCTCTCTCTCTCTCTCTCTCTCTCTCTCTCTGTCTTTCTCTTTCCCGAAAAATTTCTACCATGGGTGGTGTCTTCCAGTTTAATTAGATTTTCCGCTTCTAGCGTTGCTCGAATGATACCTAATTCGACGTTTAAAAGGAACATCGGGAGTGCGCTTCGAGATAGCGAGTTTCGAGCCTGACAAAAAATTTCATTAACCGACAACGGACTGAATTAAAGAGCGATAAACGATTATTTAAGTGAACGTCGGGACGCGTCGGAACTAATTATCTCGGCTCGTCGACGCTCGCCACGGATAAGTTGTTGGTTATTAAAACAATGACGATTAAATTTACACCAAAAGCTTATCCTATTTGATCCTCGTACCTCGTAAGAGAACATGTAGTGTGGGTGGGCGGAACGTTTGAGGGTTAAATTAAAAGTTTCGATCGCATCGCAGAATTGAATAACTTTTGAACGTTTACGACTTCTCTCAAGGTTAATTAATTTTTTACAATTTTTCTATCACATATCACACTTGTAGATATTAATAAGAGATGCGACGAGCAATGATAACTTTGCAAGAATTCTCGACATATACAATGCAATATATTTTATCTACTATAAATTAAATTTTCTATTTTCATTACTTCAGGGCACTTTGTTAGTTTAAAAAAGAAATAAATAACTTATTTTATTTTAAAACTTACATAGTCCCAAACCCTCCCCAAGGACCGCTATATTTAAATATAAAGAATCATGCTACAGTTTCTATCTAAGAATGTTCTAATGCCACTAATTAGTATCTGTAATATCAGTAACATTGATATCGATTAATATTTTACCATATTTAGTAATTTTTTTTTGTATTTCTCACTTCTTTCCATGATTATACAAATACACAATAACATCGGGAGTTTCCTAACTACCGTTGTCAACTATGGCCTATAATCGAACCTATAAATGAAGGAATAGAGTAGGAGAGAGAGAGAGAGGAAAGAGGGAAACGGTTAAAACGCCAACGTAGATGGTAAATCAATTTACATTCCGTACATGGGACGTGTTAGTAACTATCAATATGCAAATCGAACGCTGTCGTAACTAATAACATCTCCGAGGTGTTCGAGACGCTATTAACTTACTATCGGTACTGCGATTCGATAATCGTTCTCGCGATGGAAATTGAAGAGAAAGATTTTACTTTTAATAGACGATTTCATTACGATTACAATTTAGAAGTCTGTTTTTCACGGAAGAAGAGAAACGTTCGTTTCGAAAAATTAGAAAGATTTAGGGTGAAAATTGAAGGGTAAAATGTTAAATAAAATACGAGATAAACGAGAGACACAGAGGAAGAGAGAGAAAGAGAGAGAGAGAGAGAAAGAGAGAGAGAAAGAGAGAGACATCATAATGTTGTTAATCAGTTAACCTGTTAACCTGTTAACCCAATAAGACAAGTTAATTTACTATGAACTTTTAATTACACTTTTAAAAAGTAATAAATATATATTTTTTCATACATACTGAAAAAATAATAAAAATTCTATTATATTCAACTAAAAATTCTAATATTTCGTTATACCATTAGATTTTTATTTAAAATAAATTACATATCTTCGCGTTTACTATTCAAAAAACTTCTTGATTAACAGGTTAAAAAAGAAGTAATCTATCATCACGAAAAGCATTTCGAAGACTTTCGAAGTGACTTTACCAACCTTCGATTGCAATAATCTTTCAACGTTCGTTGAAATTCTCGGATATCGCCTCTTAATGGCTATTCCATCGAAGTAAGAAAGAGAGAAGGGGGGAAAGAGAGAAAGAGAGAGAGGATGCTTTCCAATTTTTCCTTTCATCGTCACCACCTTCATTTCCACATCGAGTAGTAATTAAAGTACTAATTTCGATGTCTCCCCCGCAATCGAATCCCCATAAGTACTTCTCGTCTTTAAATTGTCCCCCACTTAGACGGCAAATCGTCGCTTTTAACGACGGCGAGTGCGAAGTACATTCAAAAACCAGTCGATCGAATTCGTGGCATGGACGAACAGAAATTCAACGTTTTCCCATTATTGAAATATTAATTTCGCATTCTCTCATCGAATAGAAACAATCGCGTTTAATTCTGATAAATGGAGCGTTGAGCGTTCGAACATCGCCTTTTATTGTCGATACATCGCGTCTCGATACTCCCAATCTTTTCAAAAAGCCAAATGAATCGGATAAATTAAATGCATTGTATATGATTTATAAAAAGTAAGTAAGAAATTTTGCAAAAATCGTACGTACATAGTTTGTTATAATAAAAGAGAGGGAACGATCATCGTGCGGCGTTTTCTTTTTGTCACGGGGAAAAACTAGAGAAGGAAATGCTCCCGAAAAAACGTAGCAACGATATTTCAGGACGGACGAGTTATCGGTTTGCGAGTCGTATCACCGAGAGAATATACGAGAGCAACGAGAATCTCGAGTCTCAACGACGTCGTTTTACCTGCTTACGTAATAAAACTTGATAAATCGATAAAAACGGGAGTTCTCACAGACAAATTCGAATCGTAGAGATATCGAAAAGAATTGTCCACTACTAAATTATTTTAACACTTTCGATCTCTGAATAGGAAGTTAAATATAACAAAAATAAGTCTGCACTTTATGTCGATCGTGTATATTTGTGTATCCTATATATACTATACACTGACTGAATTCACACGATAAAAATGTTCTCGTAACTCGAATATACGAATAACACGATTTAGCTATTAACGCATTTGGTGCTTTGTAAAAGCGCGATTGAATGCGACGACCTTTTGCCTGGGAATCATCATCCGTATCGCAACTTTTATATTATAAATTATGTAGAAATTAATCGAATGTTCAAAACGTAATGTAATATCGATCGATGCTCGAAATGAATTTAACGAAGTTCGACTTTGTTACTATTTCCTTTTTGGAAAAATATCAAATTCAAGGATGCAGTAAAATTACTTCTTTTTTTTTCAAAAACTACGTTAATCGTTCCTAATATCAGTGCACAAGGATATTACCTCGCGGCAAGAATTTCCGTCTTTCCGAGTATGAAGCCATCTTGGAAGATAAGACGAACACAAAGTTGACCAACCCGAGGGTGACAGCGTCTCACTCGAGATAAAGCACGGAGAATGATTTTTCCTCGCTCTTGACAAAGACGTCCATCGATCCTCTTGTAAGGAGCCGGAAAATCCATAAATCTTTTTGCCTCAAACCTCTTGATCATTAATGTATTCGTGCAGAAAAGTTATGATAATCTTCGGGACCTTTCGATGAGTGTGTCTCTTGTGTTTTCGATCGATATCAAAAAAGTCGTGTGAATTACGGACTCTCTGTGATTGGTCGATATCGAGAAAAATAATTTTCCGACGAATCGGACAATTTATAGACGATATATACTGGAGAGAGATATCTTTATGGTAATGAGAACCAAAATTTACTCTTATTAACAGAAATTTATAATGCAAATCTATAATCATATATTTCCAGAGGTGATTATTGAATTTATAACTACGTGCGTACCTAACGTAAAATAGAATAAAGGAGCCTCTAAAATGCTGCCAACTGATTATGAGAAACAACAAGTTATATATTATAATACGTATGTGATTAAAATTATCAACAATATGTCATCGTTATAACATTTGAAAATGCATCATTAGAGAATGCAACACATAAAGTGTAAATATCAATGTAAATGTGTTAAAATAAAAAAGTTACTATTTATATAGCAGTAAAAATTATGCACTTTATAGAAAAAATATTGAAATACCTTTCGATACTCTTACCAGTTTAGCACGATAATTGGATTCGATTAACGTTATACGCTTTTATGGCAAAAATGACTATACGTTACAGTGCATTAAGCGAAGTGGCAAATTACTTTTCCATTGGGATGGAAAACAATTATGGCCATCACCGGCAAATTTTGAAAGCTATTCTATTAAACGTCATTAATCGCATTAGAAGATAATGATAGTTCTATGGTGATGGCACTTTTGACATTATTACCTGCGGGAAAAATATTTGAAACCATTTATGCCTTCCTTGAACAATGTAGATACAATTATATTACTAATTTAGTAAATGACGTATGTAATGTGCGCAATGACGTATGTAAAACGCAAACTATGTAAGCACATAGTACATTAAATCTGACATAATCTCGTATAGGTAGGTATACGAATGAATACCGCTATAGTTAACGTTCCCCACAAATTTCATATACTACATACAACCGAATTTAGAATTTAGAAATCTTTCCGGTACGGTGGACCACACCGATAAATGCGAATACGCGCCGTTGATCAAAAACGAGGGTGGTTCGGAGCGGAACCCTTCGCGTCGACCTAACGCATTGAATACCCCGAACGCTCTGATGAAATATCTATAATTACGTAAAATGTCCATTATCATCGGTTATCTATAAATCAGAACCGAGGGAATGCGACATTAAACCTACGTGTTCCTCATTTATCCAAAACTCATTAAAAGTGCGGTATGAATATGAGAACGAATTTACACGTCAATTAAAATATGTTGTCAATTTATTTCGACTATATATTTATCAGTTAATTATTACAACTATTTCAAAACATCTTATACATATATATACAGGGTGTTCTGTAACTGGTGGTACAACCGAAAAGGGGGGTGATTCTACGTGAAAAAATAAGTAAAAAATATAGAATAAAATTTTTTCATATGAAACTTAGTTTTCGACAAATCGAATTTGAATATTCGCCCGGTGCGCGTGCATTTTACTATGCCTCGTTCTAACGGATCCCACTGTAGATAAATAAAAAAAAAATTTATTCTATATTTTTTACTTATTTTTTTACGTAGAATCACCTCCTTTTCGGTTGTACCACCAGTTACCGAACACCCTGTATATATATCTTCCGGCTTCCTTTTGTGTAAACTGCAAAAGGAAACAGTCCTAATAATATCTACCGATGCAGGTTTGCCATATTACAATATTTCTATTATTCGTTATATTCTATCATGTATTATACAATTGTGAAATGAATTTGTTGAAATTTATTCAATTATTCATGCAGTAACTTTTCTGCAAAACGGTGCAAGAAAAACATAGAGAGAATGTAACAAGGCTAAGCTAGGCTTCGTCTCGTCTGTGATTTCGTACGCACCAGACCGATGCAACGTGTGTTTCATTCGTCAACTTTCCTACATCTAGCTGTTGCTCTCAACCGAGCCGTGCAAACTTTCAACTCGTACTACCAACTGTACAGGCTATCGCTTCATCGCAAGCTAGCATTATTCGAACGCACAATGCACGAAGTCTGCTAGGCCGAGCGGCTATGACGACGACGATGACGACAATGAGGAATTTCTAAAGTGTAGTCGATGCTTGATAACGAAGAAAAAATAAGTGGTTTCGCTTACCCACGAGAAAAACCGCTACGTGTAGCGGGCGATGTAACTTCATTAAAAAGAAAACTCGAAGGCACTTTCCTTGCGTCCCGAGAAATTAACGAGATAAAGAATATAGCGCGGGGATGTGGTTTTATTTCCCTAGAAACTACTTTGTGGCTTGCGTTGTGATCTAATATCTGCTATTTTTTACACTATTATATTAATGCAACCTATAAAGTGTAATACTGATGTGAATATCTCAAGATCCTTGATAAAAAAGAAAATATTAATAGTATTTATATTGCTACTTGTTGGATATGGCGTGCTCGATATACTTTTTAAAATATCAAAATATCTTGCCGTGGCACACCTCGTAAATTAATAGCTTGATTTATGTATGTATGTAAAAAAGAGAATATATTGTATTTGGTCACACTTGGTCTAGTAGAGATGTTGCCTGCTCCGCTTCTCCCAATTGACTGGTTTACAAACGAAAGGACGTAGAAAACAAAGAGGTAAAAAAAAGAACACCGGCGTTACTAACCACGCAACAATAATAAAAGTGACTTTTAGCTCGAGTTAACAAAGAAAGTGTTTCTAAAATGTTCCTTATAATAAAACACGTAACTTACAATATTATATTGTTATTGTAATATTATATTATTATTTTTTATATTACTATACTTCCAACAATATTGAAAACATTTGGATTATGTCACGCGAATTTACTTATAATAAAATACATAACTTACGATATTATATTGTTATACTGTAATATTATATTGTTATTTTTTATATTACTATATTTCCCACAATATTGAAAACATTTGGATCATGTCACGCAAATTTTAAATGAACCCAAGTGATGATAAATTGAGAAAGGTGAGAGCTTCGTGGATGAGAATGATATCGGAATACGATGATATCGGAACGGATGAAATTACATCGAAATCTTGGTCGGATCATATCGCATGCATCGCTGACCACACCCAACTTGTTTTCACCTTTGGGAAGGCTGGAATCCGAAATTCGCGGACGGATTTATGAAGGCGATAAAACACGAAAGCGACGTAGTTCCATTCGCTCGAGAGATTCGCGGAGCCAGCCACACTACTTTACCCGTACGCGCGTACACACACGTAAATGCTCGCAGCAAGGGCAAAGTTTCGTTCTTTTCGTTCACACGCACGCGTATAGCTACCGCGACATGACCGTAATCTCTGTTTCTGAAAGTTTGACGTATCTACCGTGAGATATAACCACTTTTGAATAACGCGCCCGAGATCGTACGTTGTTTTTTTATTGGCTGTTGCCGCTTTTCCGCCATTTTTCTAACAATAAGCTATCATTCGAAACTTTGCGCGGTTATTACCAGTAATCGAATTTCTATCGAATTCGTGAATCTTGTAGATTTTCATTTTTTCCTTCTTCCTCTATCTTTTTTTTTTATTATTATTATAAATGTCCTTCCAATCGTTTCGCAAGCTATTTCGTCGACTTCGCCAACACCGCGATATCTCAAATATTTAAATTTGACGAACGAGTAAAGATAATAAACGAGTCATGCCCGTAATTCAAATACGCGATCTTGATTGGTATATACCTTCAAACGATTTCTCGCTCGCGTGTTGGGATCGTTACTATAGGGGAATAGTAATTACGCGGTTCAGCGACACCGCTAAATGGTAGGCAAAAAAGAGGGGAAGAAAAGGAGCCGGCGATGGAAGCTTCGGCGACGACGGCGTCGGTACCTCGAGGAGATACGTCGTGACGAAAACTGATTTTTTAAAGAGGGCCGGAAAAATTGCACGTCTTTAGCTTCGAATCGGTGCGCATTAATCATCGAGCGAGTGATCGCGCGAGCACGCGTTTGATTAATGTCCGTGACCGTTCGATCGCGTACGATAACGTAATAAATCAAACGTATCGAAATTTAAAAAATTCGCACGTCGATGTTGCACGATAACGTTATTACCGACACATATTCTTCCCTTTCCCCGAATCACTCTCTGTCTCCGTCTGTCTCTCTTTCCCTTGGCCCTCCATTTTTTACCATTTTCGAGGAGCATCGCGAATCGATATGAAAGTCGCGAGTAAATAGATGGATTTTTGAAACTTTTTACCGCGACGAGAAAAACTCGATCGCTCATCGCGATATTAACAACGGCAAAGTTGTTCGATTACCAATACGAACTTTCCCTTTCGATCTTTCCATGTTTTACATCAAATATCACAATCGTTCCGCTACCCGGAGTGACGCGTCCGGTACTCTTCGATGGTCGCCATAGTCAGGCATAAAACGTAAATCGATATTATTATGTACACATTGCATGGACGGCTGTGTTTTCGTTTTATATCGAATGTTCATGCGACACGCGACGACGTTTCAACGACGACGTACTGTAATTTGTGCGCGGCGGGAACGTGGATTTCCTTTTTTCGGGAAAATCTCAAGACTATGAAAAATAAAAGAATAGGTATGACTATGAACACACGCGCACACACATACACACACACACAGAGAGAGAGAGAGAGAGAGAGAGACATACATAGATGCACAAGCCTACACACGGTACCGGCGGCGTTCGATTTGATCCGTTCGATTTTCGCATGCATCGAATCGTACCGCACGTGTTCGCCCTTCCGTATCTCCTTCGCTCCTCGAACATTTCGGTTTGCGTGCATTAGCGTCTACCCTCGGCCCTGTGAAATTCAACCGCCGTTCCTAATGCTCTATCGATCCTAATAATGGCCTGAAGTCGGTCAGACGCTTCTCCGTAGAACCAGTTAAACGGTGCAAATATCGTGTAAATGTGATACAATCGAGACCAACGCGAAGGCATTCCCCTCTTTCTATCTCTATATCTATCCCCCTCTTCTCTACACCACCCTCGTTTCCTGCATTCACCGTAGAAATTCCTCTTTTACCTATTCCCGGATATCTGGCGGTACCAACGTTTGCACAAAGAAATATCTCGCTTGGTGAGTTTGTTCTTTGTTGTATCCGTTACGCTAACTTTAGGAACGATTATATCGTAAACGTAGTTTCGTTATTTAATGAGTCGAATAATTTGACTCGAATTAATGTCGAGTGAGTGTGAGTTAATGTCTGTCATAATTGTTTTCCGAATGGAGATATAAAATGTGCGCTTCAATTTTTATCTTAGATCTTATTTATCATTATAGTACCTATATGACTAGTATTAGAAATTCTTTTTAATAAATTTGACAAACGTTTCGAATAATGTTTGCTAAAATGAGTATCGATCAACCTGATTCATGTAATAGTCACGATAATACTGAACGTTGAATGTATCCGCAACACTTTTATCCGTCAGAATACGACGCGTTAATAGTTAGTCTGCAGTTTTCCCAAATTTTTGTAATTACAGGTTTATTATCCGCTACGATAATTCTCTCTTTAATCTTAATGTATTCATGCGAATGGAGAATGCTTTTTATGAAACGACCGGACATAAAGGAATTCTCTCGTTGGCTAAAGTTTAAACTCCTATGGAAGACGTTTCGTATTTCCAATTTAATAAAGTTAGGTGCTACGAGAGGAGTCTTAATCGAAGCGGTGCCGGTCGAACGGCAGAAAGAAAAAGAGAAAGGAAGAGGGAGAAGAGAAGCGAGAAACGGGGAATTAGAGATAGAGAAGACGATCGATTCCACGCGAAAGAAAATAAGATTCCTAAACCCTACGACTTTCTTCTCGCTTTTCCCTTTTTCTCTCTCTTCAATTTCGATCGCCTCGAACTTCTTTTTAAAGTCGAAGTATAACTTCGCGAGATGTTTTATAATTAACGGGAAGTCTTCTGTAAAAAAAGAAGAAGAAAAACAGTAAACAAGATAAAATACTTTTGCTAATGATTTTTTTTTACAAGAAACACAAAATAACGATTATTTTTTTATATAAGACGATCGGATTATTTTCAATTAATATGTTTCTTCTACTCAATAATACGTCTTAACTAAGCCATTCACAGACCAAAGTGATTAATTCCACTATGTGAATGTTTCAAAATTTTAGTGCCAAAGCACTTGATCGGTGCTTAACATATAAAAAAATGTTTGTTAACGATTAGATTTAAGACCATTAAGTGACAAAACTTTGTATAATCATTGAATAATAAATAATTTATTTCAAAAGCCATTGTGGATAATTTCATGCTTTAAAGTAAATCGTTGTTATAATGAAATTCAAACGCTTATAAGAATTTAGTTAAGTAATTTTTTAATACAACAATATAACATTAGACCGTACTTTGTCAAGTTTTTCTACTTTTTGTTCTATGGAGTTAATCGATTTGGCAAATGAGCGACGCAATTACTACCGAGGTTATTATATTAATAATTAAAAAGAATAAAAGAAATTACGAAAAAGCGAAGGAATTGAAACGAAAGTGATAGTCGACGCACGATCATACATACATACATAGATCACACGTTAACACGACGGTAATTGGCGAGATCACGGTTCGTTATCGTCCTTTATCGCTCTCTTCTTTCCACTATACTATGTCGCGCGTTTCTTTCAGAGGTCAAGCACGCTTCGAAACCAGATTCGATCACGTCCCGGGTTAATCTCGTATCTAGCTCGAAGAAACCACAGAGTACGATTCCGTGTCCTCTTTCGATTTCCGAGCAAACACGATTCGCGATTTTCTCCTTCCTTAAAAGCGACAAAACAGTTCGTCTATATCTCTTTTAAGTCGTTCGTCCCACTATCGCTTCGCGACACATCCGCTTTAAGGTACTTTCGCGAAGTCGAGAGGAGTCGTCGAGCAAGCTGGATGAGATAGGTACTTCGATATTTTCGTTCGTTTACCGGACGGATTATGTACGCCACGGATCCTCACGATGCCTTCTTTCTATCGACGATCTTACGATACGTAACCATCCGTAACACGAGTATCTAGTGACTAATGTCTAGGAAATTTTTATACGTTCGAAAACTTTGCACTTGACCTCCTTAGTAGTCGAGAAGCAAGGACGGAATAAAGATTTATTTTCGTTGTTGTACGCGGTACTTTGGAAGTTCCTATGGTTATACACTATAAAGTTAATAGATGCTGCCGAAGTTTCGGTTCATTTACCTAAACAAGCAGTAACTTTCGGAAATCCTTGTAAAATAATGTCTGATAGAGTACAGCTTTGACTGAGGGTAAATATCAAGAAGGGGCGGTCTGATGTAAAGGGTTAATTGAATTCTCATATTGATATTAAGGAAGATATCTACTTCGAAACTAAAAGAACGGCAACGTTATATAGATTTATCATACGGAGGTATTTAAATGCTACAGCTAACAGAAGTATTACGCTATTTAATTTATTGTTTGGCTTACGAGGCTATATGTGAAAATAGGAGGGGATCAGTCGTGTAATAATCGAAGAAGAATGGAGACTGGACTGAGGAGTGGAGAAGAATGGAAAATCATGAAATAAATAAAATAAATAAAAGGTGAGCTAAAAAGCGAATGATAACACTAAGACTGTAAAAAGAAGCATTAATCAAACGTTGTGTGTGTATGTATAGTAATTTAAATTCAAATTTCTCCATTCTTCAAAATTCCAATTGTTGCACTAGACTTATCCTTTCTACATCTAATTTGACTAAATTCTATTATATATTATATAATACTACATTACTGTATTTTTGAGTTATTACAATGACACGTCTTCGCCATATGTAACTTTTCACAGAGTTTTATTAAAAAAAGAACAGGACGTATTTTTTAAAATGAAATGAGATACTCGAAAATTTTACATTTTATACAGTCGACATTTTACAAGTAGTATAAGTCTAGTTCTCTGAAACATAACTTTTCTATCAAATTGTATTACAATCATCTGGATACTTTTATTTCAATGCTCCCGAAATATTTGAAGATCAAATATTAACATTACACAGGTGATCGTCATTTGAAAATCGCCCAGAGAATAATTCTAAACTTATATAACATTCTTCAAACGGAATCGAAAAATCCTATTTCTACCCGAACTTAAATCGAAGCGAACACTTTTCGCGATGGCGATTGCATAAATCACGACTTCGTGGCAGCCATACGTAAAAAGTATTATAAATGATTACACAAGAGTATTGGATCACGTACGAGTATCGCGTACGTGATGTCCACTCGTTCTTATCCCTCTTCGAATCCCACATCGCTTAAACCTAGTTTATCGATGATTAATCGTTATACACGATACACCGCAAATTTTGAGGTCTCTCCTTCGAGAGCATCTACGATGCGAACGGTAATTTCCTGCAAAGACGAATCTTTGGATGTCATCTCGGTCGCGAAGAAATTTACGACTTTTTTTCCACCGAGTGCGGCCTATCTCGGAGGTTCTTCATTGTACAGCCTTTCGCTTAGGCGACGCGACGTCTTCTTCCGTGATAATAACGAATGACCCCGCTCGGTATATGCAGCACACCCGATGTATAAACTGAGCGTAGAACGAATTCATACGGTGTTTAAAAGTTAATAATTTTTCGAGATTTGTAAACATGTATATAGTAAATCCTCGTGTAACACTCTTCAGTGTAGTTGATCCACAACAATATAATATCATACATGTACTGCAACAATATAGAATATAGAACAGATATTTTTAGAACGAAATAAAATAGAATACTTTTAGTACCGAATCACCCCCAGAGGTACTGCAACATTTTCATGCTAGTTAAAATGAATAAAAACTAGATTATTCATAGGATGACATTTAGTACATTAAATTCTCCAAGCTCCTATACAGTCTCAAGGTAGATACTTTTTTCGTTTAAAAGACAATTATTCATTTTAAAAGAATGTAAGAATACTTTCTACATTTACTGCGAAAAGAAAGTCACGTCCGAGAGAAATAATACGTTCTCCGTTCCAACGGTCGTTACATTTATTATTATACTCATTACTATTATTTATGTCGAAGTGGAAGAAACTCCGCTAACGAGCGTTTTACGAGTCAGCCCTTCCGCTTAATTATGAGCCGATCGCTATAAGAATGAAAAAGATAGAGACATAAAGAAGAGAAGGAACCGAGACAAAGCTTTGACAAATCGAGACGGACGCCTTTCCTCTATCGAAGGAAAGCGTCATCGAAGAAGATGGGACGCCTACCGTAGTCGAAGAAACGCGAAAGTAATCAGGGAACGCTTGATTGCGAGACGAGAGTCTGAGTTCTCGATTCTGTCCTCTCTCCTTCTCTCTATCTCTCTCGTTGTAGCGTGTCGAACGATCGATCGTCGAATATACGTTACTTTCTTCGTACTTTTTCAATTTTTCTTTTTAGAGAGAAAGAAGGAGGCTAGACAGAGAGATAACGAGAAAAATCGTGTGTAATTGAATCGAGAGAGAGAGAGAGAGACGGAGGGAGAGAGAGAAATAAATAGATAGATAGAGAGAGAAAATGGTCGTTTTAGTCGGAAGTTAATAAGCTACGCCATAACTCGATCTAGCTCGCAATGAATCAATCGTAAGCGTTTCGTTGTTAATCGGACTTTCTCATTAAGCTCCGAGCTTTTCCGTAAACGAGAGTTCACAGTGGATTGGTAGAAAACACATAGATATTCTTATATATATATATATAGGTCTCTCCCTCCCGTGTGTGTGTGTGTCCTTAGCTTTCTGTTACTCTTGTTTAGTGATAACTCACAATCAAGCGAGAGAATTCCCCGAGCTTTCATTCGTTTAACCCTCCAGCTGGCTTCGAACGCTGCCACAATATCAAAAGAAAAAAACCCACGAGAATCGAATTTTTTCCGAAGGAAATCAACGGTCGTAGAGAGAAAGTTAAAGACAGAGTGAGAGTATGATAGAGAGCGAGAGAGAGAGAGGGAGAGAAAGAGATAGAAAGAGACGGTAGATTACGGTCTTCGAAATCTCGCGAATTTAGGAAGGTAATCCCGGTATTTCGGTGTAGAGCCAGTGGGATCAACGAGAGCAGAGCTCTCCTATACAGTGTTTCGAGTAAGGTACGCGCAAAGTTAATCGAAGTTAATAAAAACTTACGTACTTTGGTGACGTTAAAGGATCGTTTGGGTATCGGGTTATCGGGTAAGGCGCGCGATGATGAGAAAGTTTCCGATTGGCAGGAACTTTCCGATGATGATGGCAGATTTTCTCCGGTATCGGAGGAGGAGTGCCAACTTCGAACGGACGAAAACTCTTCGTCTACAATAAATTCCTGCGTTATCTCCTTTAAGAGATAACACTGTTGTACATAATATGTATATACCGACCGCACGTTCGACATTTTCAAGGTGTCGTTCGTGACATAGGATAAAACGGTTTCGGTATCGCGCAGCATCCGTTTCTACGGTCCAGATTGAAACAACGATCGGTCCAAGTTACTCGAACTTAGCTACGGAAGATAGTTTCGATCATCGTGATAGCAGCATCGTATAAACCGTGAATTGCTTAATCCTGGATTAAGATAACCGCGTAGATTGTAATTAATGTTTTGGCCCGAAGGTAAATCGTTTCTCAATATGCGCATCGATGTTCCTGAATTAAATGAAGCTACTACTATTTCACGCCTCTCTAAAATAAATTTTTCCTCGAGATGACTTCGATCGGTCGTTTTTTAATCGACGTCGTTATATTATAACGCGCGAATGCATTTCGCAACGTCTCGTTTACTAATTAACAGTATTCTAAAAAATATCGACAAGAACGATCGAAAGAGTGTAGGTTTGTATGGATGTGTATATAAAGAACGTACGTGTGGATGTTGGAAACGCCTTTATTAAGATCGCTGTTCGAAAAAATATAGAAATTCTTGATCGATCTCACGGATTTGTGCTAGTCGTTCGAAAAATAATAGAGCATCGACCTGACGGTCGAAAAGCCGAAGGCAAGAATATGTTTTCAAGAAAAGTTAAAAAAAGTGAGCGATGAGAATGGACATGCAAATTTCCCAATGAATACACGCACATTCGGTCGTTCTCCGGCAAGTTTAATTGCATTTCCAAGTGTGTTCGCTCTCTTTCTCTCTTTCTCTCTCGCTCTCTTTGCTTTCCTCCCTTTCTCTCGACGTTCGATCGAGAATTCCTCTTTTACCATCGTCCCGACGAATGCCGACGCGTAGCGCTATTTTCTACACGCTTTCCTATTCTACGTAAACAACAATAGTAATTTACTTACGAGAGAACCGATTGTGAGCTATCGAGTGCACATAATCGTACGAAGTAGCATTGACGATTCGAATGAATTCCTCTCGGAGTGAAATTTAAACGCGAGGGTAAAAATCGAATCTGTCGAAGCTGCATAGCTACCGATAAGTTTCTCGATGTTCCCGTGTTCCGTGATAGAAACTAAAACGAATAAACAATTATGATATGATACGAATGATTTATGAAGGAAACGCAATAAGCGCTTTACGAAACGGAATTTAGATTTTCAGATGCGATAAATGTCGAGCACATAAATCCTCCAGGAATACAACTGTAACGGAATATCTGTAAGTTAAATAAAATTAATTCGCATTACGTAACGTCGTTTCGTTAATTACGAAATTGCAGTACCAACATAATATGTACAAACATCTAAATATTATGTATGTATATCTATACAGTGTCGATCGAACTTACATCGTTTATTATAATAACATTTGTAATCAAAATACGAAAATACGTACGTACGGTATGTTCGTTATACTCGGTATGGAACGAGTGCATTCGGTTTATCGCAAGTTTCGAATCTCGAATTCAGAGTACGGATAATACGCGTTGCGATTGGCTCGAGTAATAATAAAAAGCAGTACGCTAAAAGGAGTATCGAACGACGAATCGAGTAAGTATAAAATAAAAATCTAAAACTGCTTAAATAAAAATCTAAACGCCTCGCTACTAATCGTACGATTTTACGTACGACGTTACGAGAGAAAATAAAGCTAGAAGAGCTATATATCCTATCGACGTTGTCGTTCTCGTCGTCGTCGTCGTCGTCGTCGTCGTTGTCGTCGTGCTAAAAACGATTTCGAGTAATTTTACTAGAAGGAAGAACCGAAGGAGAGATGAAGTTAATTCTTGTCTCGGTGCTGAGGCAGGTGCATGCTATTGGTTTTCGCAGGAAGATGCAATTTAAGCAACGAGGCAACGACGACGACGACGACGACGACGACGACGAAGAAGAGGACCTGAAAAAATCGAACTTAATTTCTCTTCTTTTCGTTCATGCGCGACGCGTCTTTGTCCTCGACAGACTGAGACCCTTCGACCAAACTGTCGCTCGTTAATCGAACGACGAGAAAATCGAAATACTGTGTATAGATACATAAAAGAGGGAGGGAAGAGAGAGAGAGATAGATAGAGAGAGAAAGAGAAGGGGGGAGTGCGAGAAAGGGCGACTAAACGGTGAATTAGAAGCACTTGCCAACGGAAGGAAGGTTAATAACACTCGACTCGGCGTGGCACTCGAAAGCAAATATCTGTCGAAAGCATTTCGGCGAGAGGGATTTGCCCGTGTAATGGCGCAATACGTTCGTGGCTACGACAAATTGAACGTTCTTCGACAATTAGTGCGCTTAATCTTCGGTTAAATCTCTCTGTCTCTCTCCCTCTAGCTCTCTCTCCGTTCTCTATGTATCTATCTATCTATTTACTTCTCTCTCTCCCCCCTCTCTCTCTATCACTATCTCTATCTCTCCGGTGTTCCACTCGGAGAATTACGCGAGCCATTTTCGAGTCGACTACTATTCAATGCTTTTTGATACAGTCGAACTTTCTAACGCGAATTTGCGAGGCGATCGATTCTCTTCTACTTCATAAATATCCTTTTACACGTAATTCTTTTATACGTATATTAATTATATTTATAGTTACACGCGTGTAGATAAATGTTTCCATTTACATGGAAAATCATGACAATGGAAAAAGAAAGTTTTAACAATAGATCGAAGACGTTGCCTTCCACGAAAAACGGCTACCAGCAGAAGGGAAAAATTAATGACGCGCCTCGTGGAAACATAGAAAAGGAGCATCCTTTATCGTGAGTCAGCGAGATTATTATCGATTATCAGGGTACGTTCCGTGTCCTTTTTTCTCGCGATAAGCGATCGTTGCGTCAGCACCGAACCATGAACCGGCTTTTCGATCGACGGAATATAAAATAATTGTCGACAGGTTTATCACGCGAGTGAATAAAAGTTTAAGCTTAAGATATTGGTGCACGAATATTAGAAAGGATCTAAAGTAGATGGTAGAGTACTTTTTCGAAGGTCGAGCTTCAGAGAAAAAGACAGAAAGAAAGAACTTTTAATTCCTTCGTTAACTTTCCATTCGTATTTCATAATCCCTTTCCGCGGAGATGACGAAGCTTGATTAAAAGAACGACGTGTGAACGTCGTGCATGATGGACTCGTGAATATGCATCGTTCACTCGGACACTTCTTTTATTTTTTCCCTCGGTCCCTTCACCGGTAAACATTCGAGGTCTTCGCGTGAAAAAAAGATCGATAATTTTATGTTCATAGGTATGTAGAGGCGCGTATGAACGTATGCATGTAGGTATAGAGACACACGTGTGCATACTTTTCCCATAGACCTCTTTGTGGAATTACAAGACGGAATAACAAGCATGTAAAACACGCGTGGGAGGTACTTTCGATCTTTAACTTGCTGTGAACACGAAAACTCACTGTGTCTTTCGAAAACACCTTTATCGATTCCGACTTTTTGCTTAGGTGGGTACCTACAATATATTCGTTTCCTATCTTCTAAATTCCGACGAACATTTTCGTTATTGTTTAACGAGACATAAAATAAAAAAGATGATAAATAAAAAACAAGGCATAAATAAAAAAAAAGATTTTTCTCATTAACTGAAAAACAATCTCGATGTTACTAATACTTTAATTGAACATCGTAAAATTCGGATGTCGATCTAACGCGATTGACGTGATAACGAACGCTTTAATTATTCAATTTCATCGGTTAACACGAACTCCTTCTCACCGAAGAATTTTTTTTATTCCACCGGTGCATCGATTTTCTTCACTTCGTATTTTAGTTTTACCATCCCGCGAAATTGACGAACTATGTATCATAACCGAGCAAAATTGTTTAATCTACAAAGAGATAAAAGAGATATCGTAAAAAATCGAAGGTCCGTTACACGAAACTTCAATCCCGCTACAAGATATTTTTCCCTAACGATAAACATTTCAATTCAACAGGCGATACCGGCTCCATGATCGCATCAAATACTCGTAACCTTTCCCCCTACGAAAGTAGAAGACGATAGGGTCGGTGCAATATTAATATTCAATTTATATGCAGCGCCGAAGTGTATATATACCTAAGCGGGGTCATGCGAGGACTACATGAAATTTTATACGGTGATGTAAAAGACTTGTATATCTCCTATAAATATTTTTTCTTCGTCCTTACGACGATGGCGACAAAGAAGAAGGGGAGAGAAGAGGGGTAAGGCGTTACGCAAAGTTTTCGAAAAAAAATTAGGCCGACCGTTTTCGCCCTCCTATCTCTCGCTTTCTTCTTTCTCTTTCTATCTTTCATTTCCTTCTTCTTCTACTCTTCTTCGGTGTTTCTTCGAGGACGCACGACGAGTGAGCCCGCAAGCTTTCGTATTAATATTCAATTTATGAGCCGTTCTGATGGGATGATGGATGGGATGTATACGTATCCCTTTCCCTCTCTCTCTCTCTCTTTCACCCCTCTCTCGCTCTATCTCCCTTTCTAGGTGTCCCAGGATAGATGCCTCTGTACACACGTACGTACCTACATATATAATAAGCCTTCGAGAGATTTATCTCGCGAAATTTCGATTTTATTTTTTACAAGTACGCTGCTGCAAGTACATATAAGTATTTTACACGTGCATATATGCATCGGACCTTTCGTCGTATTTTCTTCTTCGTAAAATAAGGGATTAAAACGCTCGAACCGATGAAGCTCTCTCCTAACTGTTGGATGAAACGATCGATGCAGCTAGGGCATTACGAGTGTCACATCCCGAAACACAACTCGTATTGTTTTCGATTCCACGTTTTCCACGTAGCGGTACCCTTTTGTTCCTCTTTTTTTTTAGCTGCCTTCCTCCCTCCCTCTCTCGCTCTTTTCCCTGCACGTTACGCGAGTTAACCAGAGACACGTATGGCAAAAGTATTTGCGCGTCATACATATTTTTTTTTTAATACTTTCTCCTGCACGATCGTGTGACATATTGTAAAAAAAAAATATATTGCATATTCGCACGGTGTATCTTTCGTGTAACGTGAAAAGAAATATGTTACATGAGATTGGCGAGACGTGACAATGTAAAATGTAACAAGGAACATCGTTACGAATGGAAAAAATATCGATGGTAGCAGCCGCGTGAATTATTGGTTTTAAATATCCCGCGACTTGCACGGGGGGAGGGGTGCTGAGTGCGTTCGAACGCTAAGCGTTGTCGAAGGGATATAGACGATGACGAGAAGGAGAATTTGAAAACGGGTCGCAGTATGTATAAAAAGAATTCTCTCACAATGGAAACGCCGTCTGCGATCAATTCGCTATCTCAAATGGAGGGTGATAGAAGGAGACAGGGAAAGAGAAAAATAGAGAGAGAGAGAGAGAGAGAGAGAGAGAAAGTCAGGGAGAACGGTAAATGCCGCACCCGCGCAATGCTAGGTAGATTAACTTGACGCAGAGCGTTGCTTTTACTATTTATGCACACGATATTACGCGCAAGCAATGCATGCAACTTTAATAAATCGCATTCAACGGCAATATGCGGCCGGTAGTATTAACATCGAGTAATACTCGACCATGATGAAAGGATTAAGAGAAAGACGGAAATAAAAAGAAAAGGAGAGTAAAAGAGGGAGGAAACGGATAACAGTAAGATGCAACGATAATCGAACGGAATGATTTAAATAATCGGCTCGAACTCGAGGTATAGTAGTAATAGTAATAATAATAATAATAATAATAATAATAATAATAATAATAATAATAATAATAATAATAATGGTAATGATAACGGAGAGACCACGAAGTGCTAAATATAAAATCGAAGGAAACGCATTCGAAGAAAATAAAAATCTCACTCAGGAGCGCTCCATTTCAAAGGCACTCACGCGCTCTACCCTTCAATCATGCTTTTCCTTAATACGCTTACGTCGCCGCGTCGTATCGCTTTTAACTCGGTCCTTCGAGATTCCCTATAAAATTTTAATATTTTTAAAGAGAACTCGGAGGGAGCAACATCGTAGCTCGTCTCGTAACGAAGTCGTAAATCGAATACGCTCGGCACATATTCTATCTCTCTCTCTCTCTCTCTCTCTAACACCCTTTCTTTCTTTAAACGAGAAATCGCATAACGATCCTTCGTCCTTCGTAAAAATCCTGTTAATCATCCGGAGCAACGACAGGAACCACCACGCACGATAGCTTCGCGTTCCTAATCGTTCCCCGGATGCTCTTTCTTTCTTTCTTTCGTTTTTTTGAGTACTCGCTGAATAATTCACACGAGAAGTTCGAGGAAGCCTGAAGAAATTGTGGAACGTATCGCGACTCTATGTATTCTCCCGCTCCTTTTTTCGCATATATGCACACATCCGATATCGAACGAGAATAATAGGTCACTTTTTCGCTTACAGATAAAGGATAGACGTGTCTCTCTCTTGTTGTCTCTCTTTTCCTCTCTTTCTCTCTATCCCACTCTCTCACTCTCTTTCTGTCTCTCTCTCTCTCTCTTTCTATCTCTCTTTGCTACACGTTCCACTTTAATCGCTTAAAAGCGAGAGACGAGCTGCGAACGATTAATTAAACGAGCTAGGCGGCACCGTAGTCTTGGGTGCATCCGAGAGAGATGAGAAATATATCCTAGACGGAAAAGAGAATATCGTGGACTAATTAAAACAAAAACAACGCACACATAAAAACAGAGAGAGAAAAGAGCATGGAAATCGGCTTTGCACTAAACTCTCGATCCCGATGGACGCGCCATAGTTTATCGTCGGTCGGACGTCGTTAATTGATAACCAACAGGTGTTTTCGTACGGTACGTAGTGAGAGAGAATGAGAGAGAGAGAGAGAGAGAGAGATCATCGCACGGGCTCCAATATTTTATTTGCTTTTTCTATTAGAATCACAATACTAATCCATCACCGCCCACGCGAAAATTTTCATTTACTTGATGTCGCCTAACACGCAGAAGGGTACACAAAATGTATCCCCGATATCGCGTAAATACATAGTACAGTAAGTTATTTAACTTCGCCTCGAGGCGAAAGCAGAAGGAATACGATAGAATTCCAATCGCTTTCCGTGGATTTCGAATACACTTTGAAATGGCATCGACTCGACCGTATATCTACGTACCAACAAATCAGTCGATTCGCAGTAATACCTTTCGCGGACAAAAGATATCGAAATTAAAGACGAGAAAAGAGATTGGAAGAAAATATTAGCATACTTTCTCTATAATACCGACGAAATGAATGCGAAAAGGTAGATGAATCTCTTACCGGCTTAAAAAGCCATCGCGTGACCACGATCTTCCCGGAAATTGAAGGGAACCAGGTATTCCTCTTTATTCAGTCTCCGATCGGAGCAACAAACTCGAAGGATAGCGGCGGCAGAAAAGCCCGCGATCTTCCGTGCATCGATCGATGAATCTCTCCGGTCGAGAAGCTTCTTGTTAGGTCGATCACCACGCATCACCAGAACTGATCACAATCGTCATGGTCACTCCTCGGAGATGTTCCATCGAAGAACGTCGAAAGCGAGCATCCACGCGAGAGGAAGGAGCGGAACGATGGAAGGAGTCCATCGAACTCATCCCACGAAGTCACCAAGCTCTGCTTTCCTCCCTCCCTCCCTCTCTCTCATTCTCTCCTATCTGTCAACCAGCTACGAGTTCGAGGTTCCACAAACGAGGTGTCGAATTGCTCTCGCTATTCGCTGTCCTTTGCCGTGGCGGCAAGCTTCCTTCTCAACGTGGGAAACCGATCCTCGAGAAAGACTGGAGGAAGCACGCGCGACCGGCTCCTGATTCCTCTCCTCTATCTCAATCTATACTCGGAAGCGTGTATTCAAAGCGAACCCTTTCGAAGCATCCCACTCCTTTACAACCGCTAGTCCTTTTAAGACGTTGCTTCGTTGCTTCGTGGTAAATACCAAGTCCCCGGTGGCTAATATCAAAGGAAAATCTTACTTAAGTGCTGTCCATTTCCTCGGACCCTTTGGGATGCACCGAAAGACACGTTGATGGTAATCAAATCCAAAAGGATCGAAGTTTCCGATTATGTTTTTTTTCGCTCTCTCTATTTCTCTTTTGCACTTGGTAGCTAACTCTCGTCCTGTTGCTTCCAGCTCAACCGGTCAGAAATTATGCGCGCGCGCGCGCGCGAGAGAGAGAGAGAG
>JAIFRP010000021.1:2207467-2228832 GCA_032403825.1 Odynerus spinipes | reverse complement strand
AAAATCAAAGTTCACGTAAAAAAAATCCAGTAATCGAAGCAATCATTACTAATTTTTGCACGAGAAAGAGAGAATGCTCGATCGTATCGGTATTCGTGCAAGTGAAATTTCGCAACTGTACGGAGCAGACACTGAACGCGATAGCCGGAAGGGCTATCCGCATACATGCTAGGTAAGCCGGTAGCCATTGTTGCGTGGTAGTGCACGTTACATTAATCGCACACCAATTAGGACGTATGTATATATTGACCAGGAAGTATATATCGATCTTGATTAAAGTCGATAATACATACGGTCTTGTGCGTACGGTTAATGATCGATAATCTCCATTTATTGCTCGATTTAACTTCGTTCATTACACATTGGATAATAGTTAATCGCAAAAAGTGATCAATGCAATTTGAAGCTCCCATACGAACGAAAATGTTTGAAAGACGAAGATTGACGAACGCTATAGAGACCGAGGTGAAAAAATCGAATAAACAGAACCAACGCAAACGCATGATTTCCGTTCGATTCGATATTAAGCGGCACAGAGACCGCAATTAAACTTCGTGATTTATCGCGCGCGCGCACCGCAAAATCGTGCATCTGTCGTGACGATGACGAGAACGTTATTTCGTAAAGTCCAACACGTCGCGGCCTTTGTGGTCCCATTGAAATTCGTAATCGGTCTCGTGCTCGATAAATCGTAACTAAAGTCCTGTTTGACGACCGTGTTTATTTTCTACCTATCAACGTGGATTTATTCTTTTCTTGATTCTCTTAACGTATTGCCATTACGTTCGGTTATTTAAACGTAAAAGAAAGAGAAATAATGCTGGTACCAGAATTTTTCTGCTAGAATTACAGTGATTTGTGGGTCGTAACGCAAAAATAATAAAACTTTGATAAAAAGATGACTTTTGTACGCTGCTAAGTTGACAAATTCAAATCTACGATGACACGAAGCGATCCGTAGAAGTAAGAAAAGTATTTAGATCCTCGAGTTATAGATTTCATCTAGTATTAAAGATAACTATAATCCAATCTACATTATCTGAACAATAGCAAGCAGTACATATAAATTAAGAAAATTTAGTAATCAGAACACACGTACAATTTATGCAAACTTCCCAAGAGATAAACTGGTTAAATTTTCCCAAAATTTAATGAGAAATTGTTCAAAGTTGTAACGCATTTATGAAACAAAGTACAAACGAGAAAAGCTAAATCCACGATGACGCGAAGCGTTTGGTACAAGTAGCAAAAATTTTTCGGCCCTCGAGCTACGGGGCTTTATATCGTGGTATTCTAAAGATATATAGCCGATCTGTCGCAATTTTTTGAAAATATACAGAAACGAGGTGGATCAGAAGTTGTGCTTAATTAATTGGCCGCCATCGATAACATTGAGAACGGTGATTCGCTAGGACTTGGTAAACTCGCAGAACGGTGCGCTTGCATTATCCATCGAGATCTTATCTCAAAGTCCATATCCCCCCCCTCTCTCTATATATATACGACTCACACACACACACACTTTCAGTTTTGCACTGTTTAATATATGACACGACTTAGCGAGCTTAGCATGACATCGGAGCCAAAGCGAGTCGATTAGCCCCGATCGATTCTAAAGCACGATCACCTCTCTCTCTCTCTCTCTCTCTCTCTTTCTCTCCCCCTCTTTCAGTACATTCTTTTAACGCGTGAAATAACAGAGGCTCGAAAGCGTTCTGTGTTAAAACGTCAGGACGATCATCAACGTTGGCTTACTAGTCGAGGACGATCAGCGTCGAATCTTATAAAAACCCTATCGGTTTGGCGTCGCTTCGGCATCTCTCTATCTCGTTTCCTCTCGCGACGACTTCATCTCCTCGCTCGCTTCCGTTCTGCTTCTCGAAGAGATCCATCCCGACTGTGTGTTCTTTGCTGTCTAGCAGAAGTAAAATGAAATATTAGCGCTTTCGCGAAGGTCGACTCTCTTGTAAACTTAACCTCGATCATCGAGGATGGCTGGATCATCTATCGGTTTTTGTTGCTTTGAATAATATTTTGGTCAAAAATCCGCAGTAGCGTAGTTTTCTTTTTCTATTTCTTTGATTTTTGCTAAAAAAAAAACTATGATTAATGGGATATGGTAGGTATAGCTATGAATAGAGAACGGTATGATTAATTAGAGAAATATTCCTAACAAGATGCAACAAACATCCTGCCGTCGTAATAACTAAAATCAGTGCGAAACGTTCCGACATACTTTCGAGTTTTGCCAGCGAATATTATAACCATCCCCCGAGCGAATGTAAAATAGCTCTCCCCATTGTTTGAAATTTCTAACGAAATCTAACTCGGAAGCATGTTACATGTACGTACGTACGTATAGATAGGTACCCTCCTAGCGGTGACTAGTTAAGGTAAAAGCTTCGACCACGACAAAGGGCGAGTTCGACGATAATACCAAAGGCCAAATCGGCCGAATAAAGGATCCCGATCTTGGACAAAGGAAAAGAAACAAAAAAAAACAGAACAATATTTTCCGGAGAAATGGTATCCTACGGGATCACGATGAATCGCCGTTTATCGCCCTAAGAAACGACGAAAAGGAAGAGAGCTCCCGATGCTTTCTCCTCCTGCTGCGTCATCCCGAGAGAGATATTTTTTGGTTGTTTTATTAGAAAAAGCCGATAGGAAGATTCGCTGCTCGGACACGGTAATCGAGCGGAAAAGAACTACCGCGAATCGTGGAGACACGCGAGGAAAATCCACCTCCTCCTTGGAGACTCCGTATCTTGAATGAAAATTTTCGTTTCTTTCACGAACCCGCGCACGTTCGTGATAAAAACATAAAGGGAGAAAAAGAGAGAGAGAGAAAGAGAGAGAGAGAGAGAGAAAGAGGGAGAGAGAGTTGGCGAGTGTCGGAGCATCGCGACCAGAAAGGAAAGTTTCTATCTTCGATCTGGAACCACCACGTTCTTTCCTCTTAAATCACCATTATTGGCTTCATCGAGGACCGACGTGTGGCTCTAACGGGAGGAAAATTCGAAAACGGAAGCACGGTGCAGCGCGCCGATGCAGCTGTCGCTCGATATAAATTACGCTTCGAATCTGCAAAAGAAGAGAAATGGCGCATTCTGGAACAAAAGTGTTATACGTGAAATTTACTTCGAACGCCATACGCTCGAACGATATTAATCGAAGTTCCAGTGAATTTTGGATCTTTCTAATGTGTTACGAAAATTAGGATATCTAATGATTATTTTCTGTTTAGTAATTTATAATTGTAATTTTCTGTGATAGTCGTTCTATAATAGATAAGAAAATCGATTCCACACGCTTCGTCGTTCGATATTACTTCCGGTATACTACAACGTGTCTTTTATTCCTTTTACAAATTTTCTATCTCTAGAAAAGGAACTACACTTCTATCGCGATATTCCACATCGTCGCTTTTCCTCTATAGCACACCTCTTGAAATCTTTCTTCGAATATCAGCTAGAATTCGATACGATGCCACTTCAAAAAAATCGGTATAGCGTGAAATCAGCTACCCGTCGAAAGCAGAGAAGAAGAAGAAGAAGAAGAAGAGGGAGAAAAGAGAGAGAAAGAGAAGAGAACATAATTCTCACTTAATTAACTTTTCTCTTTAGGAATAAATTACTTAGAGAACGCCTCGTTTACTCTCTCTCCCTTTCCATTTTTTCATTAACAATAGGAGACAAGAGGGATCGCGAAACTTTTAGGGTCGAATGGAAAATGAAGAATATGGAATATAAATTAAAAATGGCGCTTAATTCCATGGGACTCGAACGCGAAACTTCGATTAAGATTCATTATCTAGCGATTACTTGACATTCACATGAGCTTTGATGTGAGAACTTTCGAAGAAACTTCTCTCTCTCTCTCTCTCACCCCCGTCTCTCTCTTCTCATTTAATTGTTCATGTTTGTGCTCATTCTAGATTCGAAGCGGGCGGCGGCGCCGTTGTTCGAAATTTCTGATGCTGTCTCAGCTCGTTTGTGGCGTGCATCTTTCTCTTCTACGTAACTCACGTTCGGGTTTCGGGAAACCAAAAGCTTGAGCGTGAAAGTAATTCGAGAAGATATTACTGGTGGCGCGTATATCAGAGAGCGAATGCAAGAGAGAGTGAGTGTGTGTGTGTGTGTGTGTGTGTGAGAGAGAGAGAAACGGAGAGAGAGAACTTCGAGTCGTCGTCACGAACAACGTCAAAGAGAACTCCGAACTTTTCCAAAATATGGAAGAAAATTTCAAAAGTCGCGCCACAGCTCGGTCGGTAAAGGCGAATAACCAAGCGTGAATCACGAATTTTCAAGTCGATTGCCCTTTCAAAAGATCTCGAATTTAAGGCCTTTGACGAGAACAAGAAGACGTTCCCTTTAAAGGACAGTTCAACAAAGACTTACTCTTACTTTTCCTTCCTTTTTTGTTGTACCGAAGGCAAAAGCGCAGAACATTTTTCTTTCTAAAAAAGAACACTTTGCATGGCAGGCTTGGCTGACGACGTACGATTATGCGAAGAAGCATGAGTGTGCCTTTGTTATCGTCGGCCTGTTTTTTTATTTTTATCGATAAATTGTTAAAATATTTCATTCGACATGGTCTTTTGCGGTAGAGGTGACCGGGGGGGAGGGGGAGAACACGAAAGACTTTCTTTGTATCTCACGTTAAGCGCAACATACAAAAAATTGTTCAAGAAAATACTTCTCGAATAAATAAATAAAAAAAAAAGATCATCAATAAATCTGTGCGATCTACTTTACCGAAGAAGTACGACACAAGTTATTTATCAAGTTATGCGCATCTGCGATAATCAAGCATAAGCTATAAATCGCCGGACGATTGTTTTCCTCTGAAAATGGCGTGAAAATTATCCGCTTTTCCTCGCTAACACGCGGAACTCGAAGAGCAACAAGTGCCGCTGAATTTCCTGCCGTTTGTTTTCCTTCTAACGCGAACTAAGTTTGCCACTAGAAAAAACCGATCTTTGCAACATATATTACATGCATGAAGTTAGAAATAGATTCGAATAAAAAAAAATCGCACGTTGTTCAGATTTAATAGCGTTGTTCAATTTCTCCCTCCAATCTACTGTAATCAAAGGCTGCATCGTCGTTAATGAATAAATAAATAATTTTGAACGGTCGATCTCGACCTTATTTCTTCAAAATTAATATCACAAATTTGTAGATCGATCAATGTTACAATAGATCGTTAAAATGTTCGAGTGACGTTATGCGATTTAATCGTCGGTTTAAAGTGTCAGTACGCTTACTCGGGCATCGAAATTCTAGCGCTTTACAAGCACGGAACTATACCGATGTAAATTACGACGCGTTGTTAATCCCGATGCATGTGGTGCATCGTAGCGTATATAAAAGAACGTTGATGCGCTAACGAGCACATTTCATGCATACAATTAGCGCGTCCAAAAGTTTTTATTGCCTTCGTCGATCTCGTGAAATTAGACATATCAACGAAATGTTTAACACCTTTGAGCCAACAAAAAACCCAACTTTTAGAAACGAGGATTACGTTCTCCCTTTGAACATAACGAATCAAAACTTTTTCCAAAATTCTCTGGAAAAAAAAAGAAATCTCTACTAAAACGGATATCTACTACTGTCGAATAATGGAACGAATAATGGAACGGATTAAAAGAACTTTTAAGTCACGCATACGCGAAGAGACGTGAGTTTTCAGAAAACACACACACAGACATGTAAATACCATGGAATTGAATCTCCATGAACGTCCATTGCAATCGTGCATTAACCTTTAGGATGAATCCATTCAACTCTGATTCCATGCGCGTCGCTCGTCACCGTCTGACCATAGCTTTACTCTCACCACTACAAGTCTCTCCATATTAAAGACAAATATTGACGGACCTTGGGAGAGCACGGTTAAAGCCCCAAGTTTTTGGTCTACAACACCACTTTTGGTACACGCGCGCCCACGCACACGGATACGTCTCTCCTTTCCTTTTTCCCCCTTTTTCACCCTTTTTTATCTCCTTCCTTCGAACGGCACGAACTCTCGATTTGTTTTTACATTACTTCGAACCCACCGCTCTTCTTATCCTTCGAGAATCACCTTTTTGCCGTATCGATTGTAATACGAATCGGATGACTGTAAAACGATGTAAATCGTGGAGCAAAAAATTTACACGGTGGGATCAAGCATTTTATCATCAGTCTCATAACTTTTGAATTATGGAAGTAAAAAATATGAAATTTCTATATTACATAAATAACTTACGATAAACAGCAAAAGATATTCGATAACAAATATAAAGTTCGTTATTTACGAGATTTTTATCAAATTCGATTAAAAAAATCGAACATATGCTTTTTATAAGTTTCACAATCTCGTATTATATAATATTTAAATAAAAAAAAAAACGCAAAAATTGGCCAACCCTGGAACAAACAACGACCATTCAAAGCCTCCATCTCAAAACGTTATGATATTATACTACTCTTGCTATAGCTTTTCCATCCCTCACGACGATATTATATAAACAATAACGTACCGCAATTATGCGCATGCACATATTTACATACGCATGGACATATATACAATACCTAAGTGCAAATTTATTCCACAAACAAAAAAAACGATACCGGGCTATCGTAAAGCGTAATAGCTCGCTAATTCTCAGCTCAAGATTACGAATCGGGTCGCGTCTCTCTTTACGTTGCTTCGAACACGCGTTTAAAGCTCGGCAATCGATCGAGCCACCAATGGAATTATAAAGTTATATTCCTCTGCCCGCCGAGAATGTCCCGGAGGCTTCGTTTCCACGACGTCCAAAGCCCCCTGTGTATGCCTTCGCAGTTGAAATAACTTGCAAGATCCTTCGAGGCAGGAGGCAGGGAACGACAGGAACGACGCGATAGTTCTCAAAAAGTTTTCCTGATTCGTTTCAACGTCTCTCTTCTCCTTGCCTATAGGAGATACAAAAGTTTCGTTCGTAGAGAAAAAAAAAAAACAAGTAATAGGTACTACGTGGAAGCGCGTCTAGACATATATCCTGATCGTAGTTTCATGTCGATCGATCATTTTTTTATAATTTTAACACTCGTAATCGTTTTTTAACTCTAATCGTACCATGCCCGATTGAATGATCGGTTTTTAGTTTCAAATTCAGAATTTATTATGCACCACTTTTTACCCGTTTATATTGAAAATAAAAATATATCATTTGTTTATTGTCTTCTATATCAAATTGACGATTACCTATATTTCTCTCGCAAAAGTATGACCTTTATTTTATAATAGGTCGCTTAACCGGTTATGGTAAGAATAGGTATACAAAAAATGCCGCTACGATTAGTGTTAAAAACGGATCGTTTTTAAAGGGGACGGAGAAAAAGAGTCGAAATGGAACATACTTTTTTTCACGTAGAATTTTATAATATGCGTGGGATTCGAACCGAGGAAATTAATAACGCTGCTGCGTCCTATGGCCGCAAGTGTCCATCAAGATTATCCGGAAATTCCATCGGCGATGCGGCACGATCAATGAAACGAGAGCGAGCTAGCAAGAGATAGACAGAGACAGAGACAGAGAGAGAGAGAGAGAGAGAAGCAGAGAAATAGAGAATTGGAAGCCGAGGTAGTCGTGCGATAATCGTTCGACGAATTCCGCGGTAGTTCGCTCGGCCGTCCGTTCCGGAGTGTAAAATTTATCGTTGGAATGTCCACCGCGAGAACGTAGTCCTTTCGAAATCCTGGATGCAGCTCGTTCGATGCTCCTCCATCGGTGGCTGCGCTGGAGGATGCGCTTTGGAACGTCTGAATCGAGCTAATACTCTACCTATCTATCTCTCTCTCTCTCTCTCTCGAATTATCTCTCTTGTCAGTTTACTACCTGCCGTTCACCTATCTCAAGATAAGAGATGCTGCAGCTGAATGCGTTCAGGAACGAATAAATCTTGTTGTTTATGATCAATCAGTGATAGATGATGATCAATGATACTTCGTATTTAGAGTCTCAAGATGATAACGTTTGCTTGTCTATTTTGAACAAGCAGAACATCTGAATTTAGAGTGTTTAACAATTGATTTTAGGGGTTACAATATTCTAAATATATACAGGTATTCGGTAACGTGGAGAAATAATAAAATTATTATAAATTATATGAGCGAATCTGTTAACTTTTGGACTTTCCTAGAATCACTGAAAACTATCGAAATATGTTTGGCGCTCAAAGTGTTAAACGTGTATTATCTTGGTCCTAGTAAAACCTCTTATTCTTGCGGATATCTTAACTATAATACTTTTATAAAAATAGATATACGAATATTTTACTCGAATCTCTCGAATTTTTAATAGAATAACAGTAATATGCGGAGTATTCTGTAATACGTCTTGTTTGACTCGCGGCTACATCCTGACTGACCTTTTTTTTGTTTCTCTTCTGCTCGAGAAGCAACCAGACAAAGGACTGTCTCAATACATTTCCACAATAACACATACACACACACAAAATTATACATATAATTACACAAATAATCATTCTTACATCATACATCCATACTTATTTACACTAATTAAAAAAATGGCAATTAATTGTGTTTTGCGGATTGTGTTGTTACCGCTGGAAAAGAAAATTACAAAAATTATCTTTATTAATTATTCTTAAGAGTAAACACACGGAAATTCTTTTTTCTTTCCCGAGAAAGCTACCAATTCTAATTTTTTGATCACGAAACACTAGTTCAACGGAATATCAATTAATATGCCCCTCGCAAGAAATGAAAGCCGATAATCGATATCGCTGATCGTGGTATGCAGGGTGTCACCGACGGAAAAGAAAATTACGAGCGACGCATTTTGCTGGCGAATAATTATTGACGACGGCAATTAGCGTTCATATTTAACGCCAAATAACGAATGCGAGAGGAAACGCGTTGCCTAACCTTCCCATTTTGTCGAGCCTTCGATTTAATCGAACCCAGCACGAGTTAATCCGCAGTTACTCCGTCTACATTCCACGTAAAGAAAACTTCATTTACGAAGCAAAAGTCGAGCCGATGCTACACGACTACGATGTCCACGACATAAATTATTCGTCGAACGAATTATCGGTGCCCTGTCCATCTCTTCTGTGAAACCATTTCGAATCAATAACGCAACGATATCATCGATGAAATATGACTAAAAAGAATGATTATAATTGACGATATGAACTTTACTTTGACTCATTTCCGAATGACGCTATAAAATATTTTAAGATGTGGGATAATATTAATGTAACGATAGATAATCATGTTTGTATCTATATCATGTAAATATAATATTTCTGATGTAATTATAAGTTTTTTTACAATATATCCTATGTCCAACCTCGAAAGATTTAATAATCTTATGACATAAGATTCTTATTAAAGATATCTATATTGTATGTAAATATAATATTTCTGAATTAATTATTAATTTATTTTACAATATATCCTACATCCAACCCCGAAAGATTAATAAACTTATAACACGTAAGATTCTTATTAAAGATAACTACAATCCAGTCTACGTTATCTAAACAATAGCAAACCGTACATACAAATCAAAGAAATTTATTAATCAGAAAACACGTATAAAGTTATAGAGAAATGTCCAAAGATAAACTGGTTAAATTTTCCTAGAATGTACCGACGATTGTCCGAGTTGTAATGAGTTTATGAAACAAAGCATACAATACTCCCCATATCCCCCATAACAGTAATTTACTCGTTTTTTACTATCAGTAAAAACGATTATACGAGCTTCTAAAATTATCAACGCGAACTCGTTCATTCGACGATCGCTTCAATTATCGATCCCATTCTCGGAGTGGAACAACATTAGAAATGTTCGAGTTTACATTTCGTCGACCGATCGAGCGATCGTCCGACTCTCGTAATTTGTCTTCTTGGTTATTATTATTGACGTCCAGAACGACACGCGCGGCAATATATTCGCAAGGAGTCGCACCGACAAAGGGGTTAAAGGGATGCTAGAGCATCGCTCGTGACAAATGATCGGTAGAAGTATGCGAGAGCGTAGAGCCGAGTAGCAGTCGTTACCGCGGCTAGATGGGATCTACGGAGTTTACGGAACTTCGTAAAAGCCCGTGCGCGCATAAACGTGCGATGTACGAGACAACGACGCGCGAACGAACGATCCATTCTCGATCGTTGAATACGCAATTTTTCCTGCGTACTAGCTCCCATCGAAAAGCCGATTACATATTCTGCATAAAAATATTATTTCATAGGTATATATGCATGTACGACCAGCGAGGAATAACAATAACGGCTGATCTGAATACCAGTTACATTTTTTATAGTTCCCGTTTTTACATCTTTTCTCGTTACCTATCTTTACATATGTATATGTTTATTATCTTTATACATATTTTATATAGAAATATTATTTCGCATATGCATGTGTGAACAGCGAGGAGCAATAATAGCGTTTAGTTCGAGTATCACTTTCTGTTTTTTTGAATTTATCTTTTTGCATATTTTTCTGTCCTCTATGTATAACAAAAAATTGAGCGCTTCTGACAATGAGTATTCTTGAATATACGTTATGCTACAATAATAAAATATAATTTAATCGAATTTACCAAACAGTTATTAAAAAAATTAGTTGTAATTTTAAATGAATTTAATACAGACATTATATTTGGCTACCTGGAAAGCTAGAAAAATTGATCTAATATTAAACCTACGAGAATGGAGTTTTTTGGCTCATTTTACATTTTCTTTGACGTTAGATTTTGTTGTATTTAAAATAATCCTATCAACGGACGATTTTTAACATCGTCTTCTTTGAAGCTTGAATTTTCATTTTATTATAAACTTGAAATATTTATTCAGAAGCTTGAAACATATTTAATATAAAAATTGTAATCACATAACTATATGAACGAAGAAAAATACAAGGAAAGGGAAATTTCGGAAACTTAGGGTGATATTTGCTCCAGATGCTATTATTGTTTCTCACTATACATAAAATATGTATCGCATATAGGGTCTGCGATGACAAATGTTCCAAATTCCATATAGACCCAAACTCGAGTGTCTGGATCGGGTATAACATCTTAATAAATTAATCAAACGTATTTTGTCGTAACAAATAAGTAAGGTAAGGTATTCGTGAATATAGTATAGAGTGATTTATTCGATGATTGATTTATTTGGGAACGATTAGAGTAGCAGATTGCAATTTAATATACTTGAAAGAAGTTTTCTAATGAATTTATGCTAACCACACTTTTCTGTAGAAATCCACTCTCTGCTATTTTTATTATAACTCTCGATATACTACCCTAATCAAAAAAGGATAATAATCATAAGAAATTAAGAAAATGTATATCGATCAAACCTCTGTTATTTATTATCTCAATATGTATATGGATGTGTATATATTAAAAAATTCATTTCATTTAAATAGTGATTTAATAAGTTAATATAAAAACTATGAAGATAAAACATGATCTATCTATCTATCTATCATTACTGATCTAGGATTCAAATGACGAAGTCAAGCGTCTCATTTAGTGCACCTAAGTAAAATAAATTGAAAAAACGATAACAATAGGTTAAAGTGAATATTCGTTTAGCCTAAATACCAAGAGCTTTCTCTAGAAGGAATATCTCGAGACGCCTCGAAGGAAGTTCGAAGATGATTGAATCGGTTCACCCTCTCAAGCTAAATTAACGCCAGCGGGTCGAAACAACAATCGATTTCCAAAGTACTTGCATATACGGAGCGTGAGTCCTTTGTAATTATCCTATCGAAGAGGTTCACCGTTTATCGAGATTGCTTCGACGCTTCGCTTCGTAGGAAGTGAGCAATGCGCGTAAGATCGTACGCACGTTCCAAGATGCTCTTCGATATCCAGGAGATGCAACGAACGTCATCGTTCGATATCAAAGGAGAACGCTTTAATTATTCAGCCCTTTGTTATCTCGATCCCTCGTACCGATTTCACCGGAGAGTGGGATTGAATTTGTAAAAAAGAGAAAAAGAAGAAAAGGAAACAACAAACTGGAAGACACCGTGACGTAACGTAAATTATACTACCGTAAATCGTTGCACGAACTGTCTCGCGATTAATCTCGAGATCGAGCCAGCACGAAGTCCTGTTTACGTCTTTTAACGTTGCTCTCCTCGCGATAAGAGATAAAAATGTTACCCTCGTACATACATCGCGTGTCACGTGAAAGCGAAGGAAGGTGAAAGGAGACATTCCCTGCGGAAGAGTCGCAATGGATATTTATTGTATGTACGTACGTCGAGACGTACGACGGGTGACGTCTCCAAAAGAACACGCAGGAGGACGGTGCAAAAAGCGAAGGAAAAATAATATGCTCCTGCGAACGGGACGAGGAAAGAAAACGAAACGAAGACGAATCGCGGAAAGGGACGGTCTAGGTCAAGGAGAATAAACAAGAAGTGTGACGATGGTGGAGATCGAGTAGGGAAAAGGAATAGGGAAAGAAAAAGAATAAGAGAGAGAGAGAGAGAGAGAGAGAGAAGTTAAGAGGGAATAAGGGAGAGGGAGAGAGAAAGTGAAAGAGTGCAATGGATAAATTACTAGCGATGGTATTGAAGCGGTTTTGGACTCTGGCCAATTCGATTTATTTAACATTGTCCACCGCTTTCATTTCTGCCGGATTAACAACGCTCCCGTTTCGCAATGGATTTAACGTTGGTAGAGTGAAAGAGAGAGAGAGAGAGAGAGAGAGAGAGAGAGAGAAAACGCGAGANNNGAGAGCCAGAGAGAGAAAGAAAGAGTGGTTTACGCGAATATTTCAAAAAATCGCCGAGGTTTTAACCAAATCCATACATCTTTTAATTTGATATATGCGGATTCTTGGGTGTGAATACTGTCAGAATCAATGTCGCGCGTATTTTTGCGTTAATCTAAAATAAGAAGGAAACAAAATCGAATACGTCGAAGCGGCTACTTGAAAAAACAAACGAACGAACGCACGGAAGGGGCGAGAAAGCTTTCAAACTTCTTAAAAAAAGAAAGGAAAGAAAGAGAGAGAAATACTTTAGGAAAACTCGATAGGATAGGAAAAGTTTCGTTCTTTATTATCCGGAAACCGTGGGCTCTTCCATTTTCTCTCGAGGGCTCATGCCGGCCAATGTTTTGAAAAACAACACCCGAGAATAGACACATCTATGTGAAAGAGGAAAAAACAGAGAAAGAGAGAGAAAGAGATATACGAATAAAAAAAGAGAGAGAAAGTATCGAATGGTTATCCAAAAGAACGAGCGTAGATAAACGCTGGACGACGAGGATTTATCCGCACGCTCTCCGTACTTCGCCTCATTAACTCGAAAGCAGTTTTTCCTGATTGCCAACGCCAATTCGCCATCGCCAACCCGCCAACAGCAGGGCTAGCAGCCGGCAGCCAAGCTCACAATTTGCTAGGGAAAACGTGCTGAGAGAGATAGATAGAGCGAGACTTTAAGCTCGAATTTCTTTCTCTCTTTCCTTCTCTCTTACTCTCTCCCTCTCTCTATATCTCTCTCTCTCTCTCTCATCTTTCACCTCCCACCCTTCGCGAACGTCGGTCCCTAACTCGGTTTCTATTCCCAGTTTATTCCAATTTATTTTCCGCCAAGACAATCGAATCAGGGGAATAATTAGCGAAGTGGAGCTTCGGAGCGCGAACGGTGGCCCTGCAATTTCCCGACGGCTTAACCGCGAAATTACGCGACTTAGCCTACCCACTTGGCTACGATTTGCGGAGAGCTCTGGCGAAACCAGAGAAAGAGAAATAGAGAGAAAGAGTGAAAAGAGAGAGAGAGAGAGAGAGAGAGGTAGAAAGAGCGGAGGTGGGAATGATTTTTGTTTATGTCCAAGCTCTCCTTTATATATGCGGGTGATTACGAGAGTGGCTTAACTGTAAGTCACATATTTTTCCTTACGAGACATTTAGACTTGTGCCTTTAGGTTTATGTGTTACTTTGTTTAGTATAATTAAATATTTCAGAAAATACTTGCTCTATGCTTTATAAGATTTATAAGAAAACGAATTTTCTGAACTTCAAAAGACTTGAAGCATTTTCAAAATTAATAGTAAAAGACAAGAAAAAGAAAACGAAGTAATTACCAACAATGTTTGACGAATGGTTCTATGGTATTGTAATGTAAACCGATATTACATGTAATAAAAGAAAAATTCATTTTTCTACAATTTTGTATTTAAGCCACTTTTGTAATCACCGATACATATACTTTAGTTATGCAAATAATCAATCAGGAAAGATAATTCCTCCCTAGAATTAATGAATACGAACGACAAATACCGTAAATATGATAAATACAAATCTGATTTAATTTACATGCATAAAAAATCGTGAATAAATTTCTGAACAAAAAAAAACATGAATTCATATTGTGTTACACGTTCATCGTAATGGAATCTAAGGATTAATAGTAAGTATGTTATCGAACCAAATAAAAAAAAAGTGATAAAGAAACTGAAGAAAAGTCAGGGTCCTTATTGTACAGTAGTTAAGGTATCCGCTATGGTCAGACAGTAAGTAGTAGGTCAGGACAAACCGTGACTGGACATAACAAAATTGTCACGTATCTACACACTCGGAAGCCGATTGGACCGGACCGACTTGGATTAAAGTTGGATTTACGATCGACCTTATTAAGAGGAATCGGCTATTACTCATTTGACGACTTGGCAATTCGTAAAATCCTGTCGTATATCAGAACCATCCGTTGCAGGAAAATACGCGCTTGGATCTTGATTATAAGTTTGCACATCAATTGACGATAACTTCGCTGACAAGCCTTTCACCGATGAAACGCGTGCTCGATAGTTGAATTAGTTACAAGTTACAATAATAAAGAAGAAGGTAAAGTGAACAGCAAGAAAGTTTCGATTTTATTATAAATTATAGCTAAGTATACAGGGTGTTCGGTATCTATTGGTACAATCGGAAATGGGGTGAAAAATAAGTTTGAAAATTTATCGAGTACTCGTGCATTTAACTGACAATGAGCTTCAGCTCCACATTTCACCGTGAATGTTACTTTTATTACCGATACAAGAGATATCAGCATGCTGATAATGTTCGTAAACATATCAAGAAGCACGAAAACATCTCCCAAAAATATCCGAGAGTAACATAATGAAATTCGACGTGCCGGAAACAAAGTCTCATATGAAAAAATTCTCTTCTATATTTTCAACTTGTTGTTTAATGTAAAACCACCTTCTTTCCAATTGTGCCAACAGGTACCGAACACCCTGTATATGTGTATAAGATATGTAGATACTCTTGTATAAACTTTTAGAATAGACGATAAACTCGAAGCATTATAGTTAACCAAGATGAAAGATTTTCATGATAAACTCGTTAATTTACCACTAAACTAAAAAAAGTGAATTCGCAGTAAATATACTATACTATACACTATATCTGCTCGAGTAAGACAATTTTCGTAGCTTCTCCAACACGTAGAACACCAGCCTTTTTTAATCCAAGATTAAAATAAGCTACCGGAGGGTTGGGTAAGACTGAAGTACGAAACATGGTGTCCAGACGTGCTTGTTTTCTAACCACGTAGCGGTAACGCTAGACGGCAACATGTCTGCCACTTGCAACCTTTAAATAACGCTATTACTTAGTCTTGGTAGAGGTAAGGGAATGTTGGAAGACGTAAGAAGTGTAAAGAGGATTACGCTTCGTCTGATGATTAACAGAAATGCCTATGATCTCTTCCTCTTTATCTCTTTCTTCGCTGTAAGTGGACTTAGTTATCGCTAGCTCAAATTCGTAGTAGCAACTATAGAAACGAAAGCTCAGTTTTATTAACTAAGTTATTATTGCACTATCAATGAGCATTTTGTAGAAATCTACTTACTAAATGTTAAACCAATCTGTATTACTGATTGTATACCCTTAAGGGACGAAAATCTTTCTCTCTTTCTGACGAGTAAAAATCAATCGAACGAGCCTATTTAAAAGAGAAAGGAACATAAAGAGAAAAGAAGACCACGTTATTAAACCGAACCAAGAAATAAAGTCCACCTGACTTTTAGATTCTTCCCAAGATAAGTTTAAAAGTTTCTCGAAAAACATTCGCTTGAGATTTTCGAAACGAACACCACTATCTGCGAAATAAAAACGACAACGAGCGGAGAAGCAAAGTTTTGATGAAGTTTGATCGAAAGCAGAGGACGAACGCAATCTTCGGTAACTTTTTTCAGTTGTAAAACCGCGAACGATCTCTTTCGAGTCGCTATCGAAATCAACGTTACTTTTATCGTTTCTCATTCCTCGTCGGTCTCAAGAGTTTGGAAAAGTAATAGAAAAAAGGGAGCCAGGCCACTTATGAAATTCGTGAAACTCAAAATCATTCTTTTAACGTGTTCGCTGCCGATCACGCGCTAGTGCGTGATCTGGTATGATCAGCTAACAGCCGATCACGCGTCAGCACGTGATAGGATTTACGTTAACAATAGATCTTCGCGTTAGGGTTAATTTGATTGCCAGTGTCTATCACGCGCTAAAATGATGAAATAATACTTAATAATTATAATAATATATATAAAGATAATGTTTCGTCTATTTGCAAAGGATTTTATTAAACAAATTTAAGACTTCTGGTGAATTACTGTAAACTTATCCCGGACAGCGAATGTATTAAGGGCGGTAGGTATATGTCTACGTGTTTTTGGAAGCAGAAGAAAAGAAAGGAAGAAAGTTGAAAGGTCGAGGGAATGAAACTATGCAAATTTCATTGGGATTATACTCGCAAGAAAGGAATGTCCAACGAATGTTGTTGGTTTCAGGGTAACCACGAAGACGACAACACGAAGACGATCCGACCTCCTGACATTCCTCCTTCGTAGTCTCGGTACCGAAGCTAGAGAATTTTCACAATAATAGCGCACGTAGGAAACGCGCTATGAGAAAGCGGGAACCACGTCTTCGAATAAGTTCCGCCGTACTTTGCGATTCACCGGACTGACCTTGCTAACGTATTCAGTGAGCTCCGTGCTTTTCGACGAATTTACCATGCCGCGCAGCTTGTACTTGGAGAAACGTTTCTGGTGTTGCTTGTTTCTCGCTTCAACCTATATTTCAGCGTCTCTCTTTCTTCTCTTTTTTCTCTTTCTACGAATAAATCTTGCAACCCCAAGCACTACACCTTCGTCGTAGTTTCCTGAAGTAAGGAAAAAAGAAAAGAGAGGACTTTTCCAACCGCGGCAAAATTCAGAAAGAATTAAAATCGTAAAACAATAGCGTTGCGCGTCGGACGTGAAAATTCATTGACTGGAAACGAAGCACCCAGGAAACACAAACCCGTTCAAATTCGGTTGCGGTTTATCGCGACTCATCGGCAAATTCACTTTTTCCTGCAATTTTCAAACGCGTCTGTACAAATTCACCGATTTGGTCAGCCGTAACGGTCCAATTGTGGCCACGCTGTGAAGTGGAATTATATCACTTTAAAGGCTATACTGCGTGCCAACAATTCGGAAAATAAATGAACGGAAAAGCCCATGTAATCACATTAATCTAAAAAACCATAGCGCGCAACAGGAAATAAGCGACGCCAGAAACACAAACAAAAAAAGCAACCTTCATCAAGCAACGTCTATTATATCCTGTAGCATTTGACTGCGAGTAGAATAGCGCTACCTTTGTTCCCACGATTAACTTCACGAAAATTCTGCAAATTAACGTACGAGAAAGAAAACAAAGGGAACTCGGAGCTGCAGCGAACAGTAGCGGGAAAAAAACAACTAACAAAACCACCAGCCACGTTCTAATCAAGCTACCCCATGAACGTCGGAAAAGTCACCGATACAAAAAAAAAGTGGAGCCTATTGTTCTAATCGCTCCTGCGAATAATATCGATCGGTGGGATTGGTTTTTGGGACAGCGAAGCTCGTTACTCCTGGAGTATCGTGCGAATATCCACCATATACGTATGTACCGCTGAAAGATAGAAAGAGGATGAGTAAGAGAAGCTATAAAAGAGGGTAAAAGGTGGGGTGGGGGGCTGAAAAGCTAACAGAAGAATTTCCGATGGCATAGTGCCATCTTGCTCGATAGAATTTCATATCCAACAGAAGCGCTGGCTTCTGGACCATCTTTTCCCTTTGGTTAACGGTGAACAATGCTTGCAAATTCGCAGGATGATCCAACAATGAGTCGTACAATGGGCAAACGCCGTTAGCATTGCTCTATGCGCTCGGACATCCATTGTTTCGATTCAGGTGCTCGACCGAAAAGCGACGTCTTGTTCGCTCTCTCTCTCTCTCTCTCTCTCTCTCTCTCTTTCTCTCTCTGTTTCTTTAAAATCTCTCCCACTTTTATCCCTAACATAAAGAATTCCAAAAGCATAAAGATCTACGTTACAAATTCGTTCTCTCGATATCAGGCTCATTGTCGTCAACAGGTTTATCAACAGGTGCAGTCACCGACCGCCCCCCCGCTCCTCCTATGGCTCACTGAATCAACATTTGCACGAGCAACGAGTGTACCAACGAAGGTGCGAGATATGAGCGAGACTTGCTTTTAAAACGATCTCCTCTCTCTCTTTACCCTGTCCCACTGTCTATCTATCTCTGTCTCTCATACTCTCTTTGATGCTCGTTCTCTCACGCGTTCGCTTTTTGGTACTCCACTGGTGTTCACGAGTGCGCGTATGTATGCATGCCTTCGAAAGTAATCGAAATTTCTCTCTAAATTCCATTTCGACGAGAGGATGAAAGAGAGGGAGAGAGGGAGAGGGAGTGAGAGAGTGAGAGAGGCAGGAGAGCTTAACCCTTTGCATTCCAAATGGGCTTGCAAGGTATGAAAGCACATACATACGTGGGTAGTGCAAGTGATAAAAGATTAATGGCGATTTATTCGCTCGGTAGCAGCAGGAAATTCAAAGTTCATCGAAAATCTTTCGGATGAACTAGAAGCTTCGTTTCTTGCTTCTTCTCGAAGTGTCTCATTTAAATCCTTCTCGCTGAAAGACGCGTGAAGTTGAAGCTACGACGTTCCCTTCCAGGCGAGTAGAAACATCAAACCACGCGATATTACGCCAGGTGAAAATCTGCTTCTCGCTCTTGGCGGGTCTTGATTGCGCCGCTAAAGCCATCGTGCGAACAGTAAATTCGAATTTGCGAATGCAAGTCTATGATGTGGAAAATGAGGTGTAGATGGAGAAAGGGAAACAAGGAAGATGATGAGAAGGTAACACCAAGCACGACGTCGTAAAAGCGAGCGGCGCAGCGCCTCTCTGACGTTGTACGCGTAGTAACGAAGAAACGAATGAATAAATGAATACCAATGGTGGCCGGTGGAGAGCATCGAAACGACGGAAACATTAGTGTCTCGGGGATCCTTTAAAGTTTTTCGATGTATTCTGAAATTACGAAAAGAAAAGATCATCAGAGAAATTAAATAAATTTTGTTCATCACGTCGTAGATGTTGATGTAAAACAATGTTTTATCTACGCGACTAAAGTTCTATTCACAATCGATCATTTTTTTTCCTTTTATATCCTTTTTTAAAGCGATATGCAAGTTCACTTGCGATTAACGAAAATATTGTTTTAGTTGAAAGCAATTTATGTATCTACAGTAAATCCCCGTATAGCACGGTTAGAAAATTAAGGAAACCTCATACAAGACGACACATGGCGAGAATTTTTTCTTTTTATATTACATAATGAAAAAATAAGATTTCCAATTTAATTTTGCCTTTTTTCACTAATTTATATAATATCGTATTATTTAGAAATTCAACCACCGCGTTATATGGAGATCTACTGTATCTTATGAATATTTGTACGACAACATAATTAAATATGTATAGAAACTTCGAGACATAAGACAAGCTTATTAACGTTTAACAATATTTACATTAATTAATGATCTTAATTAACGTGAGCTTACACCTTTTTAAATAGAATGCTTAAATAGAAGACAGAATGCTAAACATTAAGCATCTCGAAATAAAATTAAAAAATGGGTTAATACTACTTTCAAAATTAAAACAAAAGAAAATACATAAACATCGTCACTAAAGATAAAACATTAAAAAGCAATAACGTTGTTTTTGCAATAGCATTGCCCGAGTTTCCTGTTTTCGGATTCCACGAGATACGAGATATTTTTAGGAAACGATAAAGAGAGCATTTTCCGCAATGAAACGATCTCGGTAATCGTGCTCGCATCTTCCTAAGGATTTTATGTTTACCGACGGGCAAGCGGCCCGTAGATATTCGTACGAGCAGCGGGTCCGAGATCTCCGTTTGCCTCTATTTCTACGAGATAGAACGCACAAAGCTAAATCGCATTTCGCACGGCTCCGCTCTCGTCTGCTACGGCGATTAAGCACATCTCCACTGGCTGGCTTGTCGCTGATATAACCCTTTACCTGCCTGACCAGCCGTAACTTCTTTCCTATCTGCCTTCTCAAATGATCCAACAACTCTCTCTCTCTCTCTCTCTCTCTCTCTCTCTCTCTGTCTCTCCTTCTCTTTTTGTTTTTCTCTTATCTTTCCTCTTTATACGCGGACATCTCGTTCTTTTTGTAGATAAGACTTTGCAATACGAATTATTTTCTATTTGCATTCTAAATATATTCGTGCGAGATCTGCGATTAATTGGTAAGTACATTTTACAATGATTTTAATGCTAGAACTACCAGACTAGTTAAAATGTCTAATTTTTCATTTTCATTTAAACATTATTCAAATTAAAGTATGAAAAAGGTGTATTTCTAAGTAGAATCAATATGTATAATATTATGTATATATTTGTAACGATATAAAAATCCAAAGAAATAATAAAGGTTTATTTTTATCGTCTATAGCGTATTTTATAAATAACGATTTGATATCCTTTACAATAAACAAAGATACAAGAATTTATTACTACATGCGTGAAATGAAACCTCAAATGAAGCTCGAGTCGAATTAAAAAGAAGTCAGCTCACGTTAATTAAGATTATTTATTACTTTCAATATTTGTACATTTGTATAAATTATTTATCTAACGCAAGTATTAAAATGTATTTATTAGAATATGTATCTGGCATAAGTATAAAATGTATCTGTTGAAAAAAATAAATAAATCTATCACATCTTTCGAGTTTACTCTATAATTTTATTTAACCACTTCGACGTTAATACGACCATCCAAGTACGTACGTGTCATCGAAGGCACGTTTATTTTAGTTTACCGGATAACACTATCAAGAACTTTGTTTCTTCGAAATCCTGTCCGAAGCTAGCAAATTTATTGGACTTTTGCCACAGGAAATTCCTGCTATCCTCTCTCTCTCTCTCTCTCTCTCTCTCTCTCTCTCTCTCTCTCTCTCTCTCTC
>JAIFRP010000021.1:2165346-2200253 GCA_032403825.1 Odynerus spinipes | reverse complement strand
TTAATTATTGTTCATATAGGGGTATATCGAATGTGGTCTTCTAAGGGTTAATAAAGTTTTTGGACCACTTTTGACTTTATAAAATCAATTAAGAGTTAAGCAATAGCAGTGAAATAATTTGTATAACGATTGTTAGTTAATTTCTTAAGATAAAACCTATCAATAAAATCACTTGCATATTTTTCACTACTTACGAAAAACAGTCAGAAAATAAAAATAAAAGAACTTGTTTTCCCATCGCTATGCTATCTATGAATTTCCCAACTTTTCCTTCGGGAGCGTCTTCATACGTCTATAGCTAACATAGAAGTATACATATAGTGAACATCGAAGTGTTCCCATTTAAATATCCCACCTTGCACATTTCCCCTTCTCAGTTTCCATTATTTTCTTTCCACGCGATAGAAGACGAGTTCAATTCAATTCTACCAAAAAAACTTTCGACTGCGCCAGGAAGTCTGCTTTCACCTCTTCAACGATCAAAAATCAGGAACTTACGGTAGGTATATCGATCTTCTTTGCAGTGAATAATTCCATTGTTATTAATTTCGCGAAAATTATCAAACCAAAATGTTCACCACCGACTTTGGCAAACAAGAGGTCTTTTGAAAAAGAACAGAAAAATTGAAGACGCGACAAAATCTTTAAAATTAAACAAGATTTTTATTTTACAAAAATTACTTTCTCTCTAGATATGGTTTGTTTCCAGAAAGACAATCACACCTTTTTAAAATTCGAGGAAGATCGTCTCGCGTCTTATTCTTGTTTCTTTCCAAATGAAGCCTTGACCAATCAAGAGAAACTAGGAAACTAACTTAAATGTAGAAAAAGGTACGAACTCGTTAGACGAAGGTATCGGTGTCTTAAATATATTTTTCCAGGGGGGAATAAAATTCGTAGTAGTGGTTTCTCAAGCGAGATAGCAATATCGAATACCTTGTTATATCGTTCTCTAGCTTTCTTTCTATCATCTATGCGGAATCCAAAACGAAGCACGTTCTTGGCGTGGGCGTTGCCATACTGAAGCCACCGCCATAGAATTTCTTTTGTCGCATCGGTACAGCCGGCAATATCGGCTCCGTCAAAGACTTCATTCTCGATTCCTTCGCCTTCTGTAGCTTCCTCTTCTGCGCGTAGTATTTCGTCTTAAGTTCGCACATCTCCTTGCTCATCTTCTCGATATCGAATTTGTACTCGCTTATCTCGACCTCGTACATGTTCAATTCGGAAACGAGACACTGCGAGGATGGGAAAGAAAAAGATAGAATAAAATTAGTCATTTGATAACATAATCGATAAAAAATACATTAACGCTATTGTTTACTTTAATTTATTAATTCTTTATGTGATATTATTAATAAATAATGTATGTTTGTTTAAAAGGAAATGTTTATTATAGATAAAATAGAAATATATTATTTATGTATTAGTTTTGAATAAATCAAAAGTAATTTGTAAAGTATTCCTTTAAACGTCTTGTTCGACTCGTGGTTACACCCTGACTGACCTTCTGTTTGTTTCTCCTCTACTCGAGACGGAACCAGACAAAAGTCAGTCTCATGACCTTTCCACAATAACAAACATATACATACACATATATACAATCATACATATATTACACAAGTAATCACATCTACATTCTATATCCGTATGTACCTACGATAATTCTAATTTTTATTGTAACTAATAAATAGGTTTAATATGATAAAATTAGATATACATTATTATCTTACATACCTTCATCTTTTTCCCTCTTTCTCTTAAAGCCTTTTGCGTTTTGTCCAAAGCTACTGTTATTCGTGGTCCCGGTTGTTTAGCCAAAATTTCACGAAGATTCATATACAATTTTTCAGTCTCCTGTATTCTCCTTTCCTTATCGATTATCAACGCGGACATCTTTATAACTCGCTTCTGAAGAAACTGGATCTTATTCAGCATCTCATAAGCGGATGGATCGGAGAACTGCAGAATGTAAATAATGTTGATTAAAGAATATCGTAGTTTGCAAATTGTAAAAATTAAAAAAATTAAAATGATATTAATTGTTAATCAGAATTATTTTGTTTCACTTTGTAACATTATATCGATTCAATTGTTTCCAATATAAATAAGTAGAACTATAGTAAACATGAATAATGCTATCTATTAATTACATTACTTAAATGTATAATATTAGGTCGTAACGTGAATAAGTTCGGTTATATTCAATAATTTTGTTATTTATTAACAAATTAAAGAATTGCATTCAATCAGTTATGTAATCTCCATTGCTATTTATAACAGTTTCCCGAATAGAATTTTTAAAATTAGAATATGTTCATTCTTACAACCGAACTTATTTATATTACAACCTAACATAATAATACTTTGGAAGGATTCAACAAATGTAAAATAAAAATAGAGAAAAAGACAAAAAATTCTTTCCTAAATGAAAGATCTCGTTATTATACCTCAAGTTTTCGCCAACGATGGATATTCAAAGGCGTCTGAACCTCCTCTTCGAGAGCCATGACTTTCAACCTCTCTCTAGTGAGATCCCTGTTCAAGTGAAAGATCTCCTGACGCATGTCGACGGTATTCTCGATATTCTTCATCAGGAGGGTCTTCTCGGTCCTGAGCTTTTTCACTTCGAGCTTGAGCAACTTGATGTCCTCGAGACGTTCGTTGTATTGTTGTTTGCCACGTTGGAGCGTCCCGTTCAATATCTTTATCCTGTTATACTGCAAGCAGAGCTCGTCGTTTCGCCTAACCAGCTGCGTGCCGAGAATATCGCGCTCGTTCATGACATTGTCAATATCCTTCTTCTGACGAGCGATGTCCCGGTCCGCTTGCTGAATCGTCTGCCTGAGACGTTTCTCCTCTTGCTTCATCTCCTCGATTTCGCGTCTCAGATCGGAGATGTCCTTGCGCGCGGATTGAAGATCTACTTTCAGGGTTTCCTTCTCTCTCTCGGTTCTGCCAAGGACTGAAAGGAATCGAGAAAAAAATTTTATACCGCGCCATCTTTTCCAAAACGCGTCCCGTCCTCGACGACTATCCTCTCGTTCGTACAATTTTTCTTTTTCTTTTTTTTTTGTCTGATCATGAATCACGTCAAGACGCATTTTCTCCCGAAGATAAAATATTCTCATCGAATAAAAAATATGCTCACCGAATTCCTTCTTGACCAGCTCGGCTTCTTTCGTAGCAATGTCCTCCTTCAATTGTTCGATCTGTTGAGTCATGATCTTGAGCTTGCTCTTAAGCTCCTGCACCTCGTCTTGAGCTTCCAACAAGCTCTTGCTACAAGCATTCCTCTCCGCTCGAACGGTCTCGAATAAGTTCTGCTGTTGACGGTACTTCGCCTCGGACTCGCTCAGCCGTTTCTTATAATCGACGATTTCCACTTGCTTCAGCTTCACCTCGCTAATGTAATCCTCGACCTGTATCGATTCGTAAAGTCATTATTTGCGAATGAAGTTTCGGTAATTTAACGGAGAAGTCGACCGAGGTAGAGAAGAAGAGAAAAACGAAGAGAGGAGAAGAAAGAAAAGAAAGAAATTCTCTTTTTATATTCCGAGGACCGAGCGTCGTTCGATATTCCGTCCAAGTATTATCCTGTCTATAATAATACGAAGGAAAAGGTGAAAGAGGCCCGTGTATTATACGCTGCGATATTTGGATAACGTCCTACCGAAAAGCACGTCGAAGCCCTTTTCATGCGACGGACAACCTTTCTCGGTGGGCCGACGAGATCGAAGAGATTTATGAATGATATTGTACGAACCGAGGCCTTTCATTTAATCCCAACCGGTATATCATCCTTAACGCTTAACTCGACGAGAAAAAGGAGATTTCAAAAGATCGGTCGATCTTAAAAAAAAAGAAGAAGATTTAAATTTCCCGCCAAAAAACGAACCCTTCGAATCTCGACGTTCCTCTTCGTACTACTCTCTTTCTCGTTTTCTTATCGAACGTTTAGATTCGTATGAAGTACATTTAAGGCGAAGCTCTCGAGCTTTCAACGTATCTCTTTAGAACGGCGCACCAACCGTTTTCATATTGTATGCCGGTGATGCGTTTTATCGATCCCACCGAACCTTCCATATTCATTCATTTCATGCGCGCTACATTTAATCTCCCTTCTCTTTCATATTATACGCATTTACATCCCTATGTGCATGCACCCACATGGACTCTATTATACCGAATCATAAGTATACAAGCATTTTCGTAAAGCGCTTAACCGAGCCATTAAGGTGAATTATTTCTTCGACGTATATATGTATGTGTGTAGACGAGTATATTGCGTACTAATGAAAAGAAATGAGATGGAATATGCCTGACCTACTTAACAAAGCTTGCAAATATGCGATACAAGTTTGTTTTATTTATAACGCTGGACGATCGTTGATCGGTATTGTCTAACAAGGAGCAGCCATCCCGTGAATAAAATTATTGAGAAGATCGTTGAATCGTACTCGACGGGAGCTGCTTTAAGGTGGAACATAATGCCGACTTTATCCGCGAATGACGGTTGCTGTGGTGCTAACAAGACCATTCTGTTCGTTGCCCATTCGAAACGTCGTTCTTTGAATTTCGCCTCCGTTCTTCCGCCTTTATTCTCGATGTTTTCTCACGTTTTCCGCGCAAACGACGTCGTAATGAGCAATTCTCGTTTAACGATTCCCTAGTTTTTCGCGAGATCGTCCAGATATACAACGATTTTATTACGATATTGCTTTCGTGAGAATCATTAATGCTTTTTATGCATAGCGTGAAATAAATTATTTAGAAAAAAGAGTAACTATGATAAGGGCAAGGTAAGACAACGGATAATTGAGCCGTTTATTTCGGAAGTGGCATAAGTTACTTTGTTTTTAACACTAGAGCCATCAGACCAGCCGATTGGTTTTAAATTTTCATTTAAAAATTACTCAAAGTTGATTATGAAAAACGTGTATAAATGTGTAATATTTTTTAACGATATAAACATTTTTAAAATTTAAATATGTTATAAATAACTAGTCATGTTAACTGATCTGGTAGAAATAGGTATACATTAATTGTCGATAGTTCTAATGTTCAATTGAAATATTTTCCCCATTGTTCATTATTGTAAAGTGACTTTTTGGAAGTAAATTTAAAAAATGATCACTTTGAACGCTATGTAACCCAGATTTGGGTGACACATAAATTTCCTATTCAATTTACTTATTTATTTAAAGGGTTAGAGTATTCTTTTAATATATAAATATAAGCAGGTATTCAGTAAAGTAGAAAAAATAATAAAACAAAATTATGAAAAATTATATTAGAAAATCTATTAATTTTTGGACTTTCCAAGCATCACTGTCGACTATGGAAATATACGCTACGCTCAAAGTGTTCATAGTTTAACAATAACAAGAAATACAAAGAATAATCTACTACCATACGCTCACGGCAACAGCTCAGTAACGACTGACTCTCGGTCTCCGCCCAAGACCGTCCGCATCGACAAATAAACAAAGCAAATGAAACGCATGGTGTTCACGTATAACATCATAGAAAAAGAACCGTCGAATTTGAAATAAAAAATTAAGCATTCTAAATGTTCATTCCGACATAACTTATGCCACTTAAAAAATAAACGGCTCGATTAACCAAACGATCTGCTCACTCGTTGGGCGAGTTCCCGGGCTTCAAAGTTACACCTGTCTCTGTCCTTCTCGATAGCTTCCACTTGCTTTTTCAATTCGGCTTCGCGATGTATACCATTATTAAGCTCGTGCTCCAATTTCTTTCGACTCGCATCGAGTACCGCTATCTCGTGATTGAGCGATCTAACGTGTTCCTTCAAAGTTTCGTTGCTCCTAGCTAGGATGTTCTTCTCGCGCATCAGTGCCTCGTACTGCTGCTTGTCGTCGAACTGCTGCTTACGAAGCATCGCCATCTCATGATCGACATTTTTCACGGTCGTGTTTGCTTGCTTCAGCTCCTGTTCGAGTCTGACTCGCTCGTAATCAATTTTCATGAACTTCTTCTCCAGTATATCCTTGTCCGACCTATTTTTGGAGCTCTCCTCCTTCGTCCTAAAAAAAATCCCAGCGAGTCAGCGTTACATAGTTAGATAATTGTTCCAGACTAAAAGAATAAAAAGCGATAGAAAGCAAACGTCAGGATAGACTCTTTCCCGTTTCACCTGTTAAGCTCGTTCTTGATCAACTTCAATTGCTTATCCTTATCGTTGATCTCCTTCTCCAATGTATCGATCTGCATGTTGGCGTTGTCGAAGTCCGCCTGAAGATTCAATTTCTTCACCGAGAGCTTGTTCAACTCCCTCTGCATCTTCTCGTAAGCCGTCTTTTGCTCCTTCAACGCAAGCTCCAGCTTCGCGATGTTGGTATTCGCATTCCTCAACGCTTCGTTAGTATTCTAGATTATCGGACGCAAATCGGCTAATCAAATATACTCGGCTAGACAAGCTAGGAAGTTAGGTAGATTAATTCCAAGTGTATCAAACCTACGTGAAGATCCTCGTTCTTTATCGTGAGTTCTTCCCCAAGTTGTTGAGCGTCATCCTCCACTCTCTCTCGTGCTCTCTTCTCTCGGGAGACTTCGCTCGTGCGTATATCCAGTGTCTCTTGTAGCTCGTTGATCGTCTGCTCCGCCAAAATGTTCTTCTTCTCGAGCTCCTCGATGTACTGAGTCATGTTTTTCAGCCGATTCTTCAACGTATCCAGCTCACCCAACAATCTCTCCCGCTCCTTCAACAGACCCTCCCTCTGCTTGCTAACTCCGGAGCTGCAATTTTTACGAAGATCGGATAGAGGATGCTGGGTAAACTCAAAGAAGGAAATACACCGAACGCGCGATAATTGGATATTCTCGACGCGGTAGCCTTCGTCGGCCACACACACGTTTCAGCGGATTTTGTTTGCACGTTTTCTCGAAACCGACGCACGTTTCCCTCGGGTTTTACTCGGCGCACGCGAGGCGAATTTAATGAAAAATACTTTCAGTAAAATCGGACTAACCTGTTCTCATCGCTATTTTTTTTAAGATACCTCTCAATACGACCAGGTTGCCAACGTTTAACAAGTACCGCTGATTATTAATGCATTTCCTGTTAACTGACCTAAATATCACGGGGTTACTGCAAAAACTCTCCGAGTCCCAAAAACCAATTATGGAAATATTCGACTTACAAAGTTTCTATTATAAAGACAAATCAGTATGTTGTTATAAAAGTGTGTAACAAAATAATTGATTAAACTATTGTTGCCAAAACGTATTTAAACCGCAGATAATCAATTAATTTACAAAAATAAAATATAAAACATCTATATAAATTACCAACATGGGTTTAATGGTTTTTTTGCAGTAAGCTCACGATATAGATAACTTTAATGCTTTGATGTTGGACGGTTTATAATGGCTGACGCGAGTGAATACGCGAGTGAAAAAAATTAAATAAGATGATATTCACTTAATTTTTAATCTACTTTTTAACCTATACTTATGTTTATACCCTAAACCGATGGTATGCAAAAAACAATTCTAAAAAATACTCATTTTATCGCACTTCGCACTCAGTTTAAACACTTTGTAGACCCTTGGTCTGGAGGAATAGTTATTTGAATGAAATTTATGCGTTTTTCAAAATAATAATTGACCATTCCGACTGACACGACTATCATCCCCACGAAAATACGACCGCAAAGAGTTAATACTACAAGATACAAAAATCTGTCCTGCTTTGCACCGCGTTGGCCGTGTCGCCTGCGTCTCAACATGTACTTAGTCTAATCATCAAAGAAGCACACGTTGACTGCGATAAACTTACTCCTCCTCACCAGCGAGCTGCTTGTTCTTCAGCTCGATCTCGTGTGTCAATTTCGTAACGTTCAATCTTAAATTTTCAATGACCTCTTGAGCGTTCTGCTCGCGCGTATGAGCCGCATCGGCCAACTGCAAAGCCTTCTCGATCTCTTGTTTGAGCCGGGCGATTCGTTCGGCATCAGCTTCGGTCTTCGTCGTCAGCACGTCGATTCTCTGAGTATTTTCTTCGATCTCGTTCTGAGAAATTATATTTACTATATAGTAATGTATAGTATAGGGTAGGTCGATTAATCTTTCTTCTTTGCGGTATACCTACGTTAAAGTAAGCTTACCTTCAACGAAGCGCACTCCACCGTGAGTTCCTTCTCGTTCTTGTGAGACTTGTACAAGGATTCGTAAAGCCTCGTATACTCGCCCTCGAACGCTGCCAGAGCCTCGTTCGTCTTCATTTCTTTCACGATCTGCAATGATACATTTCGCGTTAGGGAATGCTCTCGACGGAAATCTTCGGAAAGTTAGCGTAATCGCTCGATCTTACCAAGGGAACGATAGATTTAAATATTTACAACAAGGAAATGCACAATTGTGCATCGTAACGAATAATATATCTGGTATTAATAAGTAGGAGCCGTAAAACAAATGTTTTTTTTTACATAAACTCTTCTAAACTGACTTCAACAATGACAAAAGTTCGTATAAATATTTATTGTTATTACTGTTATTATTATTATTATTATTATAAATAAATGTATTATTAGAAATTATTGTAATGTATGTGTTTATAACGTAAGTAAGAATCAAAATAATAGTCAAATAATAATAAGACGTGTTTAGATAGAAACGTTTTAATTAATTGCACGCGTGTAAAAAACAAATGTTTCTTTTATACTTTCGAGGAATCATCTCGTCAGTTGCACTACCTATTAAGATACGTTTTCTATGAATAAACGTTTCGTGGGATTTTTACGTTACGCTCAATTAACTCTAGATCACTAAACTTAGATCAATTTTACCCCGTCACTAATAATTTGACTCGTGCATCACCTTTATTTGTTACCATCAAAGTAACAAAACTTAAGAGATGTATTATCAATTCTTAATTAAAAAATAGAAAAACCGAAAGCATGTCGGCTTCGCGAAAATGGCGGATATGTAGATTATTAAACGAATGTTTAGCGATCTAGACTAAATAAGAATGATCGTGATCATTGTTACTATAACACTATCGTCATTCGTGACATTGTTGTTGTACGAGTAAAATCTAAATTAAGAAAGAATACGTAAGAAGGGGGTAAAAAGTCGCCTGAAAGACTCACTCACCCTAGCATAGTCATTCTCCAAGTTACAAAACGAACTGCTCGCCGAGCTCCCCTCCGAGGATGATTGACTACTCTCGCTTCCATCATCCTGAAAGGATCGTTTCGTTGTCGTGACAAAGCACTTCGATGAAAGTTTTCTCGATCATCACCTAGCCGCGCCATTGACGCGGTCGACCGTAGATTGATCGTACTCCGCCATTAAAACATTCGCGGCACTTTTCTAGCGAATTTAACGCGCGAAAATGCATTGAAATTCGAATACGAGGAATTCGAGAGGTTATCGAGAGCGATCTAGAATGTAGTGATTCGCGCGATCTTTTTTCGAGATCGTGTCTTGCTCTCTAGAGTCTGTTGATTTCTTTTTTACATTTTTTTCTCTATCTCCGCGATATAAATTTCAAAAGATTGATGAACTTCGTTAAGCTGTGCTTACCGCTCCATTTGCGCGGTTAGGTAAGGTTACGGGATATAGGGGAATAGATCAATTGTATTAACATCGCCTTTTTTTCTCCTCTCCGTACTCTCTTCTTCATCTTTCTGTTTCTCAGCATCCTTCGTCATCGTGATTATAAAAATGTGTAAAAGTTATAAAGAAGAGTATTCAGTTGTGTGATAGTATCGGACAAATGCGTTCAAAAAACATACGTTAGAAAAAAAAACAAGCGATCGGTAATCTTAACGTTTCGAGATATTTATCAGTATCGATTATTATCGATTGTTATCGATTAATCGATAACAATAAAGTTACCTGTTGAGTGAATCAATGACGAATCGTTTGAAATATTTAAAATATAAGTTTACTTTACTTACTCCCAGATCGGCGTTCATTTCCATATCCATCATGATGCCTCTTTATTTTAAGAAAAAAGACGTGTAATAAGCGAGAAGTGGCGGGGGCGTTATAAAAATTGGTCGAGTTTTGAAAATGTTTCAAATTGAAGCCGTAAAAAGAAATTAGAAAAATATTCTTATATATTAGAGGTAATATGGTTTTATAGAATAATACAAAAATATGTCTCCGACGATGGTTACTTCGTTGATAAAAATGACCCTAGTCGCTGGTATATACGAAGATTTAATTCTACGTTTTATCTTTATTAAATTTAGTCGAAGCGCACGGAGTGATGGCACGTGGCACACGGTGTATATGGAAGAACGTCCCTAGAGTGGTTATATGCATCGTGATTTCGTTTTGTTGATTGGTTTCCATGGATACCATGGACGGTATCGCTAAATTCCTGCCTACCAGAGGCAGGAAGGAATCAATATTTCTAGAATTTCGAGACTATTCGTAAAATAATACCCATTGACTATAGGAATGTCCTTGAACAGTCGATGTCTTTTACCGACTGATTGACCACTGCCATCTAGCGGTGAATCGGTCGAACTAATTTCGACGATGTCCTACCGTTGATAAGTTACGTCATTTTTTTTTACGTCGTGCACAATAGATATAATTACAATTCTCAATAACTTTCAATGTGTATGTAAATCGTTTAAAAAAATGATTACAGCAAAGTTTTTTGTATCAATACTAAAGTTACTAACGAAAATATAAGAATTTTTTATTTATCACGAGTAACTTAAAACTGATTGAAAAATTGAAAGATATGAGGGCGCTGGAGGTTAACAATGGATCGAATATGCATTTACAAAAACTTACAAATTCCTGGAATTTATAGAATTCATGAATACATATGTTAATTTAAAAAAATCGCTTTGAAGTAGCAACAAAATCCAGATATATAAATTACTTATTGAAAAGCATTTATCAGCAAAACAAATTAAAATCTACTTGCTCGTCATTGTCTACCAGCCTATTCAAATCAAATATCCTTTCTCTCGCTATATGTACTATGAATGTATGCAACCTATATAGGTAGGTATACATACATCAGACTTAAATAATTGATTTTTTATTGTGTCATAAATCTTAAAACTCAATTCACATTTAGAATTCAAGATGACACAACAAACTATTTTAAACTACCGAAGTTATCAGACCAATGGTTTCTTCCAAGTAGCATACAACGATTGAGAAAGATGTTCATTGTAAAATTTAATAGTTTACGTGAAAAAAACTCGTTCCAAATAACAACCGGATAAATTTGATAAAAACAACAAGTAAAATTCTTCTTTTCTATAAGCCTAAATAACTATTTTCTCATACTGTTCTTTAGCCGTTATTATACGCAAATTCGACGATGCACAGTTGGCAACATTTTTAGCGCACTTCACAGTTGTAACCGCGATTTTAAAATGATAGCACGAGTATTGAAATGCGTATGAAACATTACTGATTTTGATATGTATTTCTAAATTACATTGTTACCCTAACGAACCGATTGATAACTTTTTTCCTCACGCTCGTTATACATGCCCATTTATCTTTTGGATGTCTATGCAGGTAAATTAGTGGAATTCGGCGCCATCATAACCTTACGCCAATTCTCGAATTTATAAATATAAATGTTGATCGAATATTGTCTTGGTAATTTACAAAAAGTATGAAGGAGCTAGAGGAAGTGAATTGTGAGGTAATGTGAATTAATTTTTTTTGTAATGATTGGGTAAACTAAATGTATCTTGGATTTTCATTGTCGTGCTTGTATATATAGGAAATATAGTTATTTTGACGAATCTTATTTACAATAATAAATTTCAGATTCAGAGAGTGATCGATCTTCAACATTTAATATCAGATAGGTTAAACAATGCAGAAGATAACGATTATGGTTTGTCTTTGCATATGCAAGATTACGATGCATCGAAGAATCCTCTTGGGGGATTCTTACATGGAACAACATATGCATGGATGAGTCATGGTTGTCACTTAATAGTTCTTAACGTTAAATCTGGAGAAAGCGTTAATTGCTGTTGGACCTTCCGTGAAAGAATAACATGCGTAACTGAATTTCCGACACAACCAGGGCAGTTACCATTGCTTTTGGTTGGCTTGGACAATGGTTCAAACAGAATAAAAGATTCTATGGGACTATTATGCATATTTGATTGTAATACATCGCGCGTTTTGAGAGCCATACGAGTAAGTTTTCCAAATCTAACATTACAACGGATCGTAAGAATTTTATACCAAAAACTAACATTTAATTGTTTAGACACCAGCAGGGGTCGAGCGAGTCTGCATTGTATCAGGTGGTTCAGAATGGGAGGAAATTAATGATAAGAGAACAGATAATATTTTTTCCGATATGGATGGTATAGCCTGTGTAGTTTTACGCAATCTTCAGCATGTTATGATCGATTTACAAAGATCTTTGTGGGATGACCCTAATTGCATTACTTACATGGATGAAGCTTCACCAGCGGAATTAGATTTTTCACTTAGAAAATATCCTAATGATAAAAGTCACTGCACTAAAGGAAAGCACACAGCTTATAACTTGCTAAGTAGCAGTATGTGTCTACTATGTTTTTAAAAAATATTTTTAAACATTATGTATGGTTATATCCAAATATTGAATTACGTATTAAAAATTTACAGGCATTGAAAAATACATTGGTTTTAACAGAACAGAATTTGAATCATCTTCTTTGATGTCAGATAATTTGATACCTACAATTATTTGTTCCACAAAGATTGGATGTTTAATATCTGGATGTTTGGGACGAGTAATAATTTGGCAAAATAATGGCTCTGTAGGATGGATTAGTCGACCTGTAGAAGAGAACATGGTTATTACTCATCTGTCATTACTAGAACCTACAGATGACCCTAGACCATTTTATTATTTGTGGGTTGTATATCAAGATGAATCTTCGAAAACACCTCCAGTTCTAAGAATGTATGCTCTTCTGTTTGAAAGAAAATATTGTAACAAGGGTACAAGCTTGTATTTCAACTTGGAAGCAGAACCTTGTCTCAGATTTGAATTTGAACTAGAGAAAGGAGATAGAATAATTAGTTTATCTCCTATTGAAAGAGAAGCTAACCCAGACCAAACAGATTCAAATACCAAACGTGGTGAAGATAATTTACTGCTTATTGCTACAAACGAGAGAATATTATTGTTTGATCTTAATCAGTGGTATAAAGAGCAAATGCCTCACACTATCTATGATTGTAAAAATCCAAATAGTATTCTGGCAACTTATCGTACAAGTTTAGATGCGCCGCATACGGGAGATAAACTGCTCAGCTGTAGTTATGTTCCTTTTACATTGAGAGAATTTGCAACTAATAATCCTTGTCCAGCAGAAGAATTATTTTATCCAAATTCGTTATCATTTGAATGGGTGGAACTAAGTACAACACAATTAGTATTTTGGATGACTCGAGGTATTCAAGCAGAACTTCTGCGTAGAATGGCTATTACAGGACCAATCATACTGCTACAACCTATGGAAACATTTCATAAGTGTCTTTCTGTTGGGTTAGTACCATTCAATACAGAACTTTCCTTTGCTAGTGATGAAAATATTCAAAGAGAAGTATTACTTTCTCTTTGCCTGGAACAACGTTGGACTTCATTTTTAGTAAAATGTGCAAGAGAATGGTCTGATGGTAGTGCTTCGTATCTTTACCCATCTTTTCTTAAATGGGGCATTCAACGTGCTTCATCTATAAAAACTATAGCCGATCGTCTTTGCATTCCGCTGTTTGATCAATCAGATAGTAGTATTGGCGAAGCAGAGATTAAAACACTACGATTTTGTTCACAGCAATTGGAATGTTTATCAAATGTGGTTTCAAATTTGATGCTTGATACAGATGATATGATAAGACAACATAGAGCACTTAAACATGTGTCCACGTACCTTCAAGTGTTGCTTTGGTTTTATGACGTAGGCTTACTGCCAGAAATACAAGAATTAGATGAAGAAGGACAACTACCAGTATCATTGTCATTTAGGATTCCTTATCCTTATGAAAAATTGATGTCAGTATATACTCAAAAACGAAATGCAATAAAAGTTAATAAAAGCTCTCTAGAGGAAGATGAAGGATTATTCATTGATATATTAATAAATAAGGAATGTCCCATTTTAATATCACAGTGGGAAAGAGAAAGTGGAAATGTAAGTACTGGTGGTTATTATCCCCCACCATCTTTGCAATCGTTATTAAGAAGTTACCTCACTGATTGTCATCAAACACAAATAAATGAAACCGAATGTAAGCATCAAATTACAATATATCTCTTGATGGATTTGGCTATGCTTTTACAAGGATCTTATCCTGGAGTAGATCAATTGATAAAATATCCTTCAGCTTTCAAAATGAGTCCAAGTTTGATAAAACTCACCCAAGCATTCTGGCTTCTTGACCATGATGACTATCAAGGATTTTTAGATATGATGACTGGACAATTAGTTCTAGATTCTGATGTTAAAAGCTGGCATCACAAACTCGTATTAAGAACACTGGTTAGAAATAATCAGCAAAAATTAGCTTTGACGTACTTGAGAATCAGAAAACCTCCAATATCATCTACCGACGATCAAAGTACTATTGTGAATCTGTCAGTACAACATGGTTTAGTTCAATCTGCCTTTCATTGTAGACCACCATCTCACTACATACAGCTACTAATGTGCTTCTTTGAAGCCTGTAAGTTATACAATAAACTTGGTGATATTTTACATCTTGCTTTAGAACCAGAGGAAGAAGAAGTTTTTGTTAAATTTTTGCAAGAGGATACATCTGGAGATATAAAGACACTGTATTATTTACAACGTTGTCGTTATGCAGAACTCGATAATAAAAATGTATTAAGTCAATTTAAAAATAATATTCCAAAAAATATGCTTCCTACATCTGTTGCTATGCTTACAGCATACGATGCAACTTTGCCAGGAATAACTAAACAATTTTCTAGTGGCATGATTAAGACCAATTTAGAGACAGATTTGGAATCTAAATATCCTAGACCTATGTCTCATTACAAATGTATTAATAAACAACAAAGTATTTATGAAACAGTAATTAGAAAGGCAAAAGAAACTTCATTCCAAAGTAGGAAATGCAGAATACCATTTGTTACAGCTCCATGTGCATCATTAAGAACTAATGAAAACAGTATAAATATCAGCTGTGTTTTATTTCCTACACGAGCACATACAAATTGTAATAAACGTACTTTGGATGACATATATGACAGTGAAGATAATTCTAATGTAATACTAGAAGAAATAAAACGTAGAAAATTATCAAATAGTGGAAATACAACAAATACATCGTGCCATAATAATTTAAATGTTACACTGGACACTCCGCTAGTAAAACGAAAGAATAACATCTCTAATCACAAAGGTACTTCTATAGGGACACCACATTCAATTTTAAAGATACGTCAATTAATTCAAAATTCAGCATCTCCCAATATTTCAATTGCACATTCAGTTGATACAGAAGATAAAGAAATATCTCTAGAAAAAGAAAAGAAAGTTAATAGACAAATACGGTTCAACATTAGTAATTCTAGAAAAAATATTATAGTTACTCACGATGATATAAATGATGAAGAGGAAGATATGAATAAAGATACGTCACTTACAAAAGATATGTCATATACGAAAGACACATCAGAAGAAGGTACTGACGTGTTTCAGAGTCCAAATGCTAGTGTTAAATCTCAAAATGAAACTACTATGCTTTTATCTGACAATAGCTACAGTGACATAAGTAATTACTGTCCTCGTCCAAGACCAAGTCTTAGAAGAACTTATGTACTTGGTAAGAATGCCTCAAGTATAATTAATTCAACAAATTTATCCGCATCTTCTTCAGATTTATTAAATACTTCAAAAGATGCGATTACATGTGCTGAAGAAACAAATAAACAAACATGTTCCACATCTCCATCTAGATCCACATTGCATAATTCATCATCTGCCACCATGTACTCTACTATGATTCTTTCCCCTACTAGCAGTTTTGAACGAAGTCCATCAGTGGAAAAAATAGAGAAAAGCAATTTATCAGATCAGTTAGCTTCATCTACTAAAATGGGTAATTATAAAAATACAATTTCGTCGACTCCATTAACAAAATATAAAATCACTGAAGCTGTAAATGATAATAATGAAGAAATGACACTTGTGAAGTATGCAAATGAAAGCCTTACTGAAGATTTTAAAAAAGATGAACAGATGGAAGCCCGTGATGATGATAATGCTACACTAAAGAAGAATAACATGTTAGAAAAAACTAAAGAAAATAAATATAACGAAGAAAAGCAGTATGAATTCAGAAGCTTATCTGAGTCTTTTGAACATGAATTTCATCCTACTAACTCGGAAGTTAATAAAGACCATATAGAAAATTATAATAAATCTAGTAATGGCATTCAAAAATCACTAAAGTTAACAAGCAACTTTGATATTACTGATGATGAATCATCAAATGATTCCAATGAAATAAGATTGATGCTTGACAAATCGGATGAAGATAAGAACGATTATATGGACCCAATAACAGATTCTACTAATATCGTATCTCAGCCCATACAACATTTCTCAGATGTTTCAAATATTACTGAAGATAAATCAAATAATAGTAACGATATAAAAGAATTCGAAGTTCGAAATTTAAAACAAATAGGGAAAGTCAATGAACTAAAGAAGTTTGGAGGAACTGACATAAATAGAAAAGATTCTAGTAATGATTTGATTTCACGTGAGTTATCTTCTCAACAAATTGTCACGAATCAAGATGTATCCAAGAATGAAGTACAGTCATGTAATAAGGTGGCCACTTGTGTAGTTAAGTTACATAAAATTTCTACAGAAGTTAAGGAGACTATCACATTAGAGGAGAGTACTTCAGAGATAATAAGCGAAGGAACAAAAAGGTCTAAAAGAATAAACACAGTAAAAAAACAAACTGCTTCTATAAAAAGGATAAGTGAAAATATGAGCCATGAAACTTTAGATAATTCAGAGAATGTGATGAGTGCACCTGCTCTTAGAAGAACTCGGAGTTCCTCTGTTGCTAAGGATACTTTTCCAATTATTATAGACGACCATGAATCTGAAATTGCAGAAGACAAAGAATCAAATAGGAGAAATATGAGACGTGCTATTTCAGTTCAAAAAGAAATAACAAGAGTTTCAACACCTATATCAAAAAGAACTAGATCAGCATCAATTTCGAACATAACAGATAAAGAAAGCAATGATGTAAGTCTTATTAAATCAAAATCAAGTGGACGAAAGACATCGGCAACTAAAAAAGAAGAAGAGGAGGAGAAACCACTAGGGGGCAGATTAACAAAAGGATCATCTACATCATTAATAACACAGGACAATACGGAACATGAAGAAAAAATAAATATTCAAACAAGGCGAAGACGTGGCAATTCTGTTCCAAAGGAACCTTCTGTACCTAAAATTACTCGGAAAGAAAGAGCCAGTAGTGTGATTCCGGATATTCCAGAAGAACCTACAACTCCTATAGCAGAGTCTAGAAGAAGAAGAAGCTCAATATCATCTAAAATCATAGAAGAAGTTACGGATAGTCCAGCAGCAAACACTCGTAGCAGACGTTCATCAATTCAGTCTATACCAGAAGAATTAGAACATATTTTAAATTCACCAGTATCGAGAAAATCGCAACATTTAATTGAAACAAAAGAATCTTTAACAAATACTAGAACAAGAAGAGCTACGAGCGTTGATTCCCCATCAGTAGATTTAAAAAAACGATCTCGTAATCTTCGCGCGAGAAGTATCATAAAAGATCCAATTTTAGAAGAATCAATAGAGATGGAAAGTCATGGAAGTTTAGGAGCTACCAAGAATGCCACAGAAGTTTCTTCTAAAAGGAAAAGAACAACATCTATCACTGAAAACAAAACAGAGGAACAAGAGGATACAAAAGAAAAACCTAAGAAAGGAAGACAAAAATTAACTGCTAGTAACAAGAAAGAACAGTTTTCATTTTCACAACCTGAGAAAATGGAGGTTCAACCCAATGAAGCATGTATGTCTATAAGATAAAAATGATCTTATTAAATTAAAATTATTAACAAATTAAAATATCTATATTTTTACAGCTGTAAGCGAAGTACCCAATTACATATTTTCACCACCACAAACTAGGTCAAGGAATAGCAGCCTCAAAGAAATTTCCAGAATAAAACATTGTAGGTGCTTGCATATTTATTCTATTACTTGTCTTCCTTTTTTCTATAAAAGTGTATATATTTCACTTATAATTATTGACTAAGTTATAATTTTGTTTTATTTTTTCCAGCAAAGTAAATTTCCCCATGATTCAGTCAATTTATAGGAAGGAGCTTACTACAACAGAAACTTTATGCGCTAATAATGATATTGCTTCTGTGTAATTAATGTTACGTGCAAGGCAAGTCAGAACAAGGTTTATTTTTCCTAAGAGATCATAAAGTACCTTAAAACGATCAAGATCAGAAATATGTACACTTGTAGAATTATTGTACACAGTAATTATACAAACTGGTAAAGGAGATTTGATAACTGAAAACATATTTCTTTAAGAATATAAAAAATATAAAGTTACATTATATGACATATGCTCTATATATATATATATACATACATACATACATACATACATACATATTGAAGTAATGAGCATTTCAAAAAGTTAATAGTATATTATTTCAAGATTTTAAACAAAATGGTGAATAAGAGTGTATTTAAAAAAATCAGTGGAATTACATTATTTTTGGAAGTACAAATGGTAGATTCTGTATACTATAGAGGGACCATTTGGAAAGGACGTATTTTGTTTTTTTACAATTATGGTAATGTTATATTAACATAAGTTTAGCAAATGAGTTGATACTGTAGTAAAGGTTTATTAGTGTCATACAAATTATTACACACTAATTAGCATGGTAGCTTTTTTTGAACAATATGTCTTGTAAAACAAGTGAACTGTCCTTTTATAAAATATCTGTAAAGATGTAAAACGTGATAATATTAAGTATAATAAGCTACTATATTAAGAAATCTTTATAGCATAGACTTTATCTAAGTAATCACAACTTTGTTAATTTAATGTAATCAAATCGATTCTGATAAACTTGTATCTATATACTATCTAATTGCAAATATCAGATTTAAGTTTTCTATATATATATATATTGGGGTTGTTGTATAAAAAAAAAAACCTTAATACCTTTGATCAATTTATTGACATCCTTATAACCCTGTGATAATGAAAAAACTTCAGATAATCGTAATACTTCCAGAATGTCGCATACCATTATATTTCTCACCACTATAAGATTCTTTTATATATCGTTTTGTGAATATAGCTAACTTTGCTAAACCTTTTTTTTTATTGATGTCAATGTCTATATCATATAATTTTATAATATAAATTTATTAAGCCGTACGATGCTTCAACCTCATACAGTTTTCATAAACACTTGTAACATAACTTTGTAAATAATTTATTAACATACTCGTGTATAGGTGTACTGATATAATAAAAATAAAAAAATAATAATACATGGTAGTACAAAAGAATTTCCAATCACCATCAATAATACAATGTTAAAGAGAAACTTATATCCTATTTTAATGTAATTTAGTGATATGAACAAAATTTGTTTAGATCTTTAAGGATAATCTAACAAAATTTTTTGGGAAAATTATATTAACGCTAATGTTCACCAAAGTGTATAATGTTCAAAATTCAAGAAAGTTATATATTGTACATTATATTTTGTACCTAGATCTTTATTGTTAAACTTTATATAGCTAATAAGGTTTAAAACACCTTATTCGAGCACGATACTATTTTAATAAATCTAAATCATTATTATCATCTGGTTGAAAGCCAACATTAATGGTGTCATCTTTGGCAGTGTCATCGTTTATTATACATCTTATGCAAATGAAAAATTATTTGCATAACTAATAAGATGCAATGTAGCGAATCAGTAGAGAAATCATTTAAATAGAGAGCTAAAACACTGCATTTATTTCAAGATTTCAAATGCTATTTGTTCTTGGTAATCAAAACTTTCATTTTGAGATATATATTTTATATACAAGAGCAAAAAGGTACATAAGATATATTAGCTTTCATGTGCTGCTCTGATTGTCAATCTTAATGTTTTAATGACTTACTAATAAATAAGCTTTATATAATATCCGTCATAATTTTCTATATATCTATATATATATTTCTTATTCTTATATTTTCTAAAAATTCTGAAATATCGGGAATACTGCTTTTCGAAGTAATAATCTGAAAACTACAATTTTACTTATGATTATTAAGATGAATTTAATAGAAGGCAGATCAGAAGTTAGAAAATGGTACGATTTTTTGTAAATGTAACATTTATATTATTTTTTCCAATTTTTCTAATAGATATTACCTCTAAAGTCTATTAGTTTTATAAATCGTACCTTTTCCAAAGGCACGTGCGGTTTCGTATTTTGTGAAACTTTAATGTGTACTGTTGCTAGCAATAACAGTAGCATCTACGTCTTATAACAATAAAATTTTGAGATGAATCTTAAAACTAGCTAAGTAATGACCCTGATCTCTACAATTATAGAATATTTTCTCTTAATTCTTCATAAGTGCATACATTACCTACTTTCAATGGAATGAGGCAACTACAGATCATGTATAATATCATGAAAAAACTTGTATAAAAATTTGTTGCCCATGTACTTCTATCATCGTGATAATCTTATATTAGTAATAATGTTTGATATTAAGACAAAGTACTTCATTGAATACGAGAGGCACACGCTACTTTTTGTTTTATTGATGTTTGCACCCATCTTTAACCCGTCTTTTGTGTTTTTCTTCATGTATTTGAGATGGAGATTGATTCTGGTTTCGTCGTTGGCCTTGTATCGGCATGTAACATGGTGCATTATCCACCATTAGCTCTGGTGGTGGTGTAGGTAATGCATATGTTGGACTCACAGTATTACTGGAACTACTGGATGTATTTCGATGCTCATTTATATTGTAAGTTGGATCAATAATTGCAGCTACATTAGGCAATTCTTGTAGTTCTTCAACAGGACTTTCAAGCGTTTGTATCTCTTCGGGATCAGGATATTGTGCATAATTTGTATCATGTCTCTTTCGACTTTTATTTGTTGAAGTTTTTAAATCAATCTTATCTGGTCGTTGGGGTCTATCAATTAAAGTATGCTGTTCCAGTTGCTGCATCTGTTGCTTTTCTAATTTTCGTTGTCTCGCTCTTTCTCTTGCTTTTCGAGCCTTAGCACGTTCTTTTTCTTGAAGCATACGTGCCAGCTCAGCATCCTGAGCTTCCATTGCTATTTTTTGATCTAATAGTAATTGTTCATTAACCGGAGGATCATGATCTTCTATAATACTTTCTTCTTCCTGTTGCAACTTTCTTGCTAACTCCTATTATGAACAAATTCAACGGCAATTAAATTTATTTGACATAACGAAATATTAAATTTCTAAGACTAGAATAAAATGTATTATATATACTTCATCTTTTTCTTCTTGAATGCGTCGTTCAATTTCTAATCTCATTGATGATGTTTCATCATCGAGTCTTAACTGCGATCTCATACGTTCTTGTAACTCCCTTTCCTTTTGATGCTCTTCTCTTTCCAATGATAACGCAATTTGTTGTGCCACGACAGCATCTCTTTCTTCCCTTAAAAGTAAGAGGTATTAAATAATTTTGGTATTACCAAATTGTAACGTACATAAAATATCAAGAAGAATTTACTAACTGCTGTTGTACATAGTTGTGGTATCTAATCGCCTCTAACTCTTGCTCTACTTTAGCTCTTGGAAGATCTTCTCGTACTTGAGCATTACGCACCTTATTACCGCTATAGTGTTCTTTGACTGTAAAAAGAAGATTGACAATTTGTTACAAAGAGACACTCTCGAGTAGTTCATTAAAAAGAAAAAGAACAAACAAGAATAGCAGATACTTGCTTTCTTCATCTTGAAGCCTGTAAGCCAATGCTCCATCCTCGTGTACCAGCCACTCTCGACACACTGCGACATTACTAGATTAATATGTGTTAACAGCATAACAATAATGTCAATCGCGAACGATCGGATTCGAAAGTCACTATCGCATTTTTATCATACCTTCATTTACTCGACCTGCTTTCGGTAAAGTATCCGAACTCAATACGGATTTTGCCATCTCTTGCGTTCGTTTTCACGGTAGTGCCCACGTAGATATGTATCTTCAAAATCTCTTGTTTACAACCACCTTACCGAAGACCTATGTTCTTTTCTCTCCATCTTGAATAGAGTCGAATAGGCCCAACGTTTGCATGTGTTTGTAAATTCCACGGGTGTGTAGGTGCCTCGGTAATATTGCACGTATAACACGTATTCGCTTTCCCTTCGTAATGTGTAAGTGCATGCTCGTAAGATGTACGTATATACACCAAGGAAGTATGTAGGAAACGTGAATACACGTACACGCATACCATCTTGTACGTTTTGTATGTGTGCAGGCGTGCAATACATCTCTCGGTGAGACTGCACGTAGAGATCGGTAGTAAGGCGTCGTCGACATACTTTGTATGTATGACCATGTCAACGAGACGGATAGTAGAATGCAGTGGAACGAAGCGTACTAGCGATAGTAGTAGAAATACGTTTCCGAAAGTAGCGTATCTACCAGGTGTATATATATATGTATATGAATTTGTATGAATGGATCACGGGTCACGCGCACTATGAAGAAGGCGTCACGATGAAAGGGTCGAGACGTAAGAAGGTAAAATAAAAGAACAAAAAATGTAAATAGAGTATATTCCGTACGGGTCACAATATGGCGATTTATATACGTACATATATGTATTGTAATGCGTAAAAAGAAATAACTAAGAAGATTCGTTCATTTTACAAATTTTCTGCTACCTTTGTTTACTTTCTCATTAATAAAATCATAAGAATTTTATGATCGTGTATATTTTAATTGTTACTTTATTTTCTTCAAAGTACATGCCATGCTTCGATAATTTTCCTTATGTATAAATTTTCTTTCGTATATAATTACTTTTGTACTGATATGGCATTAGTTTATTTCTTTAGAAAATCAAACGTAACCAGATGGATCTTCTACATTTTTTAGAACAACCGATTCTATTCTCTGTACAAAAATAGATACAAATTACAGGTATAGATATTCTATACTCGTATGGATATAAGTATAGGAGTTTTTAGTACATACTGTTCGGTCTTCGACGGGTGGGCCACATTTTGCCATTTTTTCTTTGATTACAGCTGGGTTTAAGCGTTTTGCCTGGGCAAAATCGTCTATGAACTTTTTGTAATCCTCTATAGTTAGCAGTTCCCGACTATACACAGGTGTATATATTATAAAATATAACTATTAATATTTAATCATTAAAAGAACTTACTGTAAGTTATTAAAAGCTAGTGCTGCATCTTCTTGAGTAACTTTATCATTAAATATTTTCGCTTGTCTCATCCATTTATTACTTTGTGTTAAAGAGATACGCATGCCATCAGATTTGGGATTAGTATACTTAGCATAAGCAGTGAACTGTGCTTCAAATGTAGCCATTTATTAAAATTTATTAAATATCAAATAGAAATTAGATAAAAAGGAAGGAAAATAATTTTGAGAAGTTCTTTAACTAGTGTCAAACAAACGTATGATGTAAATAATGACAGTTATATGTTTCAAAAGCATACTTCAGAGCACATCAAAAATACATTATCAAGAACATTTTTATATAATTATTATAGATTAATGTATGTATACATATGAAATATTTGTTTTGTTAACATTGCATAATTAATTAAAAATATGTTTTACAGATTATTTCTGTATTGCTAATATAAGAAGTATATTTGCTACATCCCAAACGTCAGTATAAGTTGTATCTACTAAATCTGCTATTTTTGTTGCTATTCCTTTTGCTATATCATTATCCCAATATAAAAAAAGTGTGGCACATAAGATGACACATCCACCAAGAAATAAAGAATTTGTTTTCAGAGCCATAAGATTCTTCTTATCAATTTCAGATTTGCTGATACGACCTTGAGCTAAACATTGTATATGTGAATACAATTCCTCATGCTAAAAATAAAATAACATTTTTTGATGCGTCATATACAATATTTTTTTCCAACTATTTTTAATAGACGTACCTGTAAATATGCTAAATCTAATAATTTTATTGCAGTTTCATACATATTTAATGTATGTCTGAGTCCTGTTGCTGCCAAAAGGATTTCAATACAGTGTAACGGGGTATAGAAGGGCATTTTAAACCCTACAGTTTGAAATACTTTAAATTCAGAAGTAATAATGGTATTCTGTGTATATTCTCTTTTTGTATCAATCCAGCGTAAAATACAGATTACCTAAAAAATATAGCAAAATAATATTCTTTGAATAAGAGTTTTGAATAAAAAGAATTATTTTTATGATTTATTTTGTACCTGTGATATGGATAAACTCTTTGAATGTGAATCTACTTTACTTGCTAGTTGCAGGCAAGATATCAAATATAGCTTAGACCTATTAGAAATAGTTTTACATATCTTAGACCATGAAGCTTCAGTTGCTCCTTCTTTACTTTCTGCTTTGTACACTTTCCAAAAATAATTGCACATAAATTTATCATACAGATGAATTGTTAAATATTTAGTATCTACTCCTAACTCTAGGTGACATGTTATTTTGAAAATCGCATTTATAACAGGTGATGGTATTCCTGGTAAAGATAATTTTTATATTAGAAATATTAAGATCATTGAAGCATTCGACATGATATATTTATAATACATTTACCTACGAATGGCATGTAAAATTCATCTTCAGCTCTAACCATGCCTTCTTGTTCTGCTATAGTTTCATGAAGTTGTTCCAACCAATCATCTATTAAAGGATCTATTGTAAAAAAAATTCGATGAGTACAAGACGATATAGTTCGCGTATTTTTTTACTTAAAACTTGCATTTTTTGTGTGACATGTGTACATAAATAGTAACTTCTTCTTTTTAATACTTACCGCGTAATAAAGTATTCATTGAAAATTCTTAAGCGCAAAGTGAAAAGGATATTAATAGAAAAATATCTAAATTGTTGTATTTACCTATGTAAGAGCTATCAAAATCCATGTTTCGATAACTTTAAAGTATAAAATATATCAATTTCGATAAATTTCTTCGATCTATTTCGTAGACACGCTATTTCAAACTGAATTCCTAAGTAATGAACTTCACTAATTATTAGACGCGAGCGTACTTTTGCCTGATAATTTGTTTATAAACATGTAGTAGGATTTTAGGAAAGCTCAGGACCGTATGATTAGTGCACCTGTTAGTAGTCGAATATCTTATAATAAATATCTTTTTTGTAATAATTGCATTAGGAGCAGAGAGTTTTGTGTTAGTTCGAGCATTTTAAATGCGCCGCTTGCAAAAATGTCATAGTAAAACGATCATTTAATTGGTTTTATAAAGCTATTGCAATAACATCTTAGAAAATCGTAAAAGTTTTTATAAAATTTCTTTTCAGTTAATTGTATCGAATCAAATAAATCAGTAAAATTATTTAAAAACAAAGTATGCTACATGTTGAAAGTAATAACCAATCAGCAACAGTTTATGCAAACGAGACATTTAAATAGGCTATTTTATTATGATCTCCTCGAATTTATATCTCCGTTTTGTTCTCATATTGTTACTTTAATGATCGTAATTGTAAAAAATATTTTATTTTAAAAATATGAAAATTTATTATAAACGATCAGCGGTTACTATTACTGCGCAAACGTTGAGATCCGAATTTGATGATTTGTTCGCTAAAGTACCGAATAAATACTAAAGTGTTACATGCGTGTGAATTTAGAAGTGTAAAATAGCAATTACAATTTAATATACATATTTGTGTACAGTTAATTAATTACTAATCTTTATCGTTTCAATTTGAACAGTATTGCTTAATGTACTTAATGTGTAGTGTTTCCTTGAAAATACACGGGAGTTAATTTTGATGTTAACCGGTATTGTAAAGATTTCGATTTATTAAACAACGTACGAATATAGCTTGTCAGTATTTTACTATTGTAACATTTAATTATATTATCTTTTCTACGAAAGGAAGATTAATGATAATTATTCTCATGCTTGCAAACCAGTATACGAGAAAAGCAAACATAACCTTAAATTAAGTCGGTTTCATAACTGTGAACACAATGTCAACGTTATTTTTGCGATCTTTTAGTCGTTTAAGTGGATTATCAAAGTGTGCTTCAAGTAAGGTACGTCGCATAAAATAGTTGTCGGTGTTGTGTTTTTTTTATGTAATATAAATATTGTTTGTAGGTTAGGCGAATCAGCACGTCGAATTTTCTCTGTAAAGAAATAGTACGACCTGATAAAAAGTCTTTTATAAAGAAATCTCCAATAACATGGAAATCTTTAGCAATCACATCAGCTATTGGAGGTGGTTTGGTAATGTATATGTATTATTTGAAAGGAGAAAAAGAGAAGATGTTAATGCGTGAAAGGAGACGGCAATTAGGAAAGGTTGCCATTGGTGGAAAGTTTGAGCTCGTTGACAGTGAAGGGAAGACTGTAAAATCAGATGATTTTCTTGGAAAGTGGGTTCTTATCTATTTCGGTTTCACGCACTGTCCAGACGTTTGTCCGGATGAACTTGAAAAATTGTCAACCATTGTAAACAAGTTAGGTAAATATCATTTCATATAAAATGTTTGAGATCTGGCATCGTCTTATTTGTTTGTACAATTTTATTACAGACAACGAATATAAGGTGAACGTTCAACCACTTTTTATATCTGTTGATCCTGAAAGAGATACTCCTGCCATAGTAGGAAAATATGTAAAAGAATTCTCAGATAAAATTATTGGTCTTTCTGGTTCTCCTGAAGCAATTGGCAAAGTTTGTAAAGCATATAGGGTATACTACAGTAATGGACCCAGAGATCCAGACAACGACTATATAGTAATTTCTTTTTTTAAACTAATACTATAGGTTACTTTAATATATTTTATATATATCATATTTCTCATTTGTAGGTTGATCACACTATTATAATATATTTAATAGACCCAGAAGGCTTATTCGTTGATTATTATGGACAAACAAATACCGCTGACCAAGTAGTCGATAGTATTTTGCTCAATAAGGTAAAATATGAACAGTTAAAAAAAAGTGAAGCATAAATCTGTACTAATTTTACAAAGCATCAATTGTACATGTAACTGAGTAAACAATTATTTGTGCATTGTTAATATTAAAATATTAATATATAATTGCTTAAAGTATATTATTTATATGTATAATTATATTTTATAAGTTTCTGCTTATATTATTGTTTATTATCAAGAGAATATGAACAAATAACTATAAACTGATTGTGCAAATAGAAGATAAATAATTCATATTAATATGAACGCACAAGGAAAGTACAGCCTGATGTAAGTAGCAGAGAATAGAGCACGCATAAACACTTTGTGTATATAATTTTCTTGATTTTATTAGAACATTGACATAATAATGTTTACCATAGTAATGTTATAAGCTTTAGTTTTAATTTTGTTACATCAAACATACACAATTATTTTAATACCATTATTATATAGAGAGCTATTTATGTTTATCATTTGAGCGCATGGCAACTTTGTTGGCAAATAATATTTATTTACTTTAGAATATTTGAAATCGTTTCAATTTTACTTACGTAACAGGTAGCTTATTTTGTTCGATATGTCATCAAAAGATATCGCGGTTATATAAAGATCGCGCGTTATATAAGTAGTATCTTTTAATTAAAGTGCATCGTTACGACTGTTTTTCGATTTTGTTAAATCCCTTTATCGTAAAAATAACTTTCATTCTGAGGATGGAAGGATATTTTTCCGTTAATGTAATTGACAAAGACATCTTTTTAAAATGTAAGGAAACTTGCTGCGTACTAACTGGCAGTAGCGATAAATTCGCGTCTTTGTGTTTTACAGAAATAGTAGTAGTATTGCGATTAATATTTCAGTAAACAATATTATTTAAAATTTTCGTGAGAAATAAATAATAATCGATTATGGTACAAATCGACGACACAAAATTATAAATTAGGAACACGTACTGTACACCACGTTGATAGTAAATTCAGTCGATTATTAATATTCACGTATACCTGGATTTACAGAAAATATTGAAAGATTAATATATATATATATATATCTCTCCCTTTGCTTATATTCTTTAATTTTAAGCGTCGTTAAAAACAAGCTTTAATATTAATATAGATTAAATACCATTGTCCATAAGATTTCGTTTTTTACAATAGCCTACAATTAGTTCTGACTGTGGCAAAATACGAGGATGCCTAGGTACTTATAAACGTTTCCGAATCCGATGATGACGATCGCGACCGTGATACGGTACGAGGCTTCGTCTCGATAGATAGAACGAACTTGTACTACCTAAAAGTAAAGAAATGGAATCCGTCAATGACACGCGTTATTTTGGAGATTGTGCAGTTCATAAGCTAGTTGACAGCATTCGGAATCGCTCCATCGATGTCGTTCACGGATCTTCTCCGTGTTCGCGGACGCCTCGGACATCTGAAAAAGAAATTCGTACGTTGGTATAAGGTATGAAATGGTATAACGTATTCTTCGTTAAATTCCTGACTTTCCTTCGGATTATCCGTATTACCTAACGTAACGTTAAAAAACAAAAAGCATCGGTGCTACCTACTACAATATACTCACGTTCGAGCAAAACGAGAGTAAGGACTGATCCGTGTATTTACTACAAAGCGGCGAAGTATGACTCACGATGCACTTCTGATGATTCGATCCGTTCCCGACGATGTCCAGGTAGCCTCTACTGCTAGCTAAACTACCTCCTCGCGTTGCAATATCTAGGTGAAATCACGGTACATCATATTATATTGATATGAAAGACAAATTAACACCGATCGAGCACATTGCAGGAGAGCTTGGATAAACTTTCGAAAAGCGGATACGTTCGATTGGGCTGAAATTTTGTACAGAACTTCTATTGGCGAGTACAAGATCGCTGTTAAACGGGTTTTTTAACGACTAGCATTCGTTCGGGAGTCATGGCGTTTTTTAGGTGTGCGATTAATATCTTCAGGATTTAACTATTTTCACGGTGTTTCAACCTAATAATTTAATTTTAATGAAGTTTATGTGACGATCATAATGATTAAGTGTAAAAATGTTTATTAACCCAGACGCAACCCCGACACAATAGAAAAATCTGGAATTTAACAGTTTAACAGTGATTTTGTAGTCACCAATAGAAGGTCTGTACAAAATTTCGGTTTAATCAGAGATGTATAGATGGAAATACCGAAATTCTAAGGATATCAAATGTAGACCTAAAAAACGCCATAACTCGCGAACGGATGCTAGTCGCCAAAAAACCGTTTAACAGTGATCTTGTAGTAACTAATAGAAGGTCTGTTGACAATTTCGGTTTAATCAGAGGTACATAGATGGAAATACCGAAATTCTAAGGATATCAAATGTAGACCTAAAAAACGCTATAACTCGCGAACGGATGCTAGTTGCCAAAAAAACCGTTTAACAGTAACCTTGTAGTCGCCAATAGAAGGTCTGGACACAATTTCAGCCCAATCGAAGGTATCCGGTTTTCGGAAGTTCAGCCGAGAGCTTAACCGCGCGAGGAGCTAGGAAAGAAGCAGGGGAGAGAGAGAGAGAGAGAATACGTAAATCGTACGGAAGAGGGCCGCGCGTCTTTCTTCGCGTCACCTCGGTAGGATTAAAAGGACACCTTGTGTACTCGCCATCGAGTGCGTTGAACGATGAGTCTCGCGATCGTGATAGAAACAGGGCCACTGCTTCGCCAACCACTTGGGTCTTCTACCCCGCCGTCCGAATTTCGACGTGTTGCAGCTGCAGACGCTGCCGGAACGAGCAGACGGCCGGGAATCATAGCCGAAACGAAAACGGGAACATTTGCTGCTTCGCAGTGCCCTCGAAACTTCCGCTCTTACCTCTCGGTTCATAAAGCAGTAGAGAACCGCTACGAAGAAGCCCTTTGCGAAAAGGAGGAAAAGAGTAATTAACGCGCTTGTATTTTAGTGCACGTGGTAGAAGCGAAACTTTTTTGAGAGAAAGAGAGAGATTTTGATTGATGATAATGTTTAATTATCGATATAATGATAATGATTGATATAATGTTTAATTACGGAGAAACGGAGGATAGCTTACACCAGTGATGGCGAACCTATGACCCGCGGGTCACAGACTGACCCACGTTACGGTTTTAAATATAAAATAAATATAATTTTTGCCCGCACTGTCAAATTTAAAAATAAAATTAATATAATTTTGATCCACACGGATAAAAGGTTCGCCATCACTGGCCTACACTGTGTATTAGGTATACGGTTTATAACTCTCGTCGTGACGCGGTCTTGAAAATTAACTCTCAGTGCGCCTGAAGAAGTTTCACTTACAAAAAATGAATTTCAATTCGATGAACGTATATACGTGTGGCTTGTAAAAGAGAATTGAAACTTACCTGAAAAGAAGCGAAGAATTGATCGCAAAAGAGCCAGACGAGCTCGATCGTCTCGTTCACTCCCATGCTGTAGGACATACCTAAGAAAACGGTGTAATGTACTCCGAAAAGTGGCACCAGAACCAGAGTGCTCCTTGCCCATCGCCTACGAGTTTCAATGCGATTACGAGGCTGGTTAATTAGTCGATTAGCGTTACGAGCACTTTTCAAGACTTACTTGTATCTTTGCGTTTCCTCGGATACGGTGCACTTTAGTTTGGACAGTAACACTCGTACGATATTGACGAAGAGGACGAAATTGATCTGACGAAGACGATACGAGTGATTTCAGTTACGTCTTATAAAATCTCATTTTGTAGGAGACAAGAGGAGAGGCGGAGTTTATTCGTTTTATTTATTTTTTTCTCTTACCAATACTGAAAGCATCGTCGGTGCTCGGATCAATAAGAATAAATATGAATTCTGATTCGTCGTCCAGCAAAAAGTATCCTCGAAGACGGCTCTGGATATAACCCAAGTCACTACGAATATCGTCGGTAATCCTAAATAACACAAAGTTACGATGTTCACGATAAAAAAAGAAAAGCAAAAAAAAATGAGATATTTCCTAGAATCAAAGTTATGTTTTGGTAATCGATCAAACTGACCCCATCCGAGACCAACGTAAACGGCTATGCTCGAGTTCGCGTCCGTAAATAACGCCAGGAAGACCAAATTATGAAGATAGAGGCCCTCCATCAGAATCCAGAAGTAATTCGCCAATATGAAATATTGCCAGAAACTGGTGAACATCTTGCAGTGCCAATTACTCTCGGCCTCGTCGACGAGCCAATAAGTCTCGCCGTTTTTAGTCATAATATCCGAGGCGAGGCCGATCCCGGAAACGAAGAGGGTATCCTTCAGCAGAGCCATAAACGCTCGCATCATGAACGACGCGAACGTGTGCATGTGCAACATGTTCCTCGGGCATCTCAATTTCCTACGTACAAATCCGAAATATCTTTCCGTGAAAAAACAAGGAATAATCTCAAATCCGAAGGGAGAGCTTTGCCTTCCTCGAGATCGTACTTACTTGATGGTCGCGAGAATGCAAAATGCTATGACCAGGGTGAAGAAGGAAAGTGTGTAGCCCACTTTCGAGATGGCTTTCACTATGGGAAGGTACTTCTGTAAGGACAGTACGTGGGCACGTTAATATCTAATTTTATTAATATACCGACATAACAAAGCGTGCACAGAGGAGAAGGAGGAGGAGAAGGAGGAGAAGGAGGAGCTTCGTTCCTGGTATATCAATTCGCGGTGTATTAATAAACGCAAGCTTCTCTTATCCTCTACGTACTCCGAACGAAGTTTCTACGGCTAGTTTACCTTAATAAGGGTGACGTTGTTCGAGTGCACACCCGGTATGTCCATTAAAACGGTAACTAATTGCGCTCTGTAACATTGCGTGTAATTGCTCCAAGTGCTGTTCGTCTCGGAGCTCCAGTACCACTCGCCGTTGGACATGCACTGCCTCGTTGCATTCGCCTAATGCACAATTTAGATTAAGAAAGCTCGGCCGTGCTCTTAGAATTTTCTCTCGCCGTTTTATACGATTCTATTATTTCTTTAGCGGGGAAGTAAAGTAAACTCGATAACTCTAGCGTTTCTTTAATCTCGTCGAGGATTCTCTCTCACCTGTAACTCGAATCCCGCGATGTACCGAGGACAAGGATGAACTGCTAATTCCCCAGGTGGAGTGGAAGGCCAGCAAAGTATCTTGTCCCAGATCTCGGGACACCATCCTAAACGGAACGAGAAACCTATGTTAATCCATTTGTTGTGAGATCGTTGAGATCACCCGGGAAGAGACGTAAAAGGTCGATTGTCTTTGACGGAGGGAAGAACTCATTTAACTTGGTAGGGAATGTAATATAATAGAAGCTTCGTCGTTATTATAATTCGTCTATTGAATTTAGTTCCACGATTTGATCCCTTCGGGCGTATTAAACGCGGAATTGTTTATTTGGTGCAATGTTCGTTATATGTATGTATTATACGGGAAAAGCGCGTTATCGTTCGTACCAATGTCGGTAAAGCAGATTTCTAGTCGCAGCGTGAACGATTCAAAGCTCCGACTTTTAAGCGACACAACAGGTGGTAAGTTATTGGATTAAATTTTTAAAAGCAGATTAACACCACATCGCATCGCGTTCGGCTTAGTGATTAATTTCATTCTCGAATCCCGAGCTTGGGTAAACGCAAGTTTAGAAGATCACGTTGTTCGTTGAATCAGCGACGAGTGATAAATGAGAGTCAAAGTTCGCTCGAACGCGTCTTCCTACGCTCCTTGTTGTCCGATTAACGTTGTTCTCCAAGTTTTGCTAACTGTACAGCGGCATTCGAGCGTGTCCTAAACTCGTAAAAAGTCCTTGGAATAAATTCGATCTCTTTGGGGAATACCACAACTGGCGTTGACAGAAAATTTAAACTTCCTAAATCGTTTCAAGACTTTCAAGTATTTCGAAAAGTAATTGAGAGTAGAACGAAGGATAGGCAGAAGCTAGAAATCCTCTTGAAGGGCGTTCAAACTAATCGTTTAAGACGCTCGAGTAGACCGATCGTAGATGTATACCTTTCATGTCGATAGTCCCATTATGACAAAGCTTCCCTTGCACTTCGAGCATCATCTGCTGGATGCTGCGACTGTTGAAGTCCATCCCTTCCTACAAAAAAATAAAATATTGTTAGCTCATTAGGTACGTAAATCTCCTTTCTACGTATGTTTTCTTTTAAATAATGCTATCCGTAAGAGATATTAAATTAGTATTATATTATTACACATTTTCTTCCCTTTAATCAACACGTTTCATTCATTAAAGTTCACGTATTCGAGTTTCCTTAGGTTTATTATAAGTACACCGTTTGCGTAGTAAACCGTGAAATATTATAATTCCCATATCATTAATGACGATTAAATAACAAAGTCGAAATAAATAAAATACACGCGGGAAGCTTAAAATGCGTATACATGTAGCGTATTAAAATGAAACGAAGTAGGTACGATGTGCATCTACGTGTCCGGTGTACGGAATGTCAAAAGAATTTTTAAAATAAGCACGCGACCCTCGCATTATGTTTCTTTCTCTCTTTACTTTCTTCAACGGAGACGAGCCTTAGGGAACATCCCTCGATTTCCTTATTCTGCTTCTGGCACGGTTTCGCGAAGTAGGAATGATTATTCTAGGTCGCATACTCAAAATAAACTTGTCAGATAACGACGCCCGGTCTTCTGCCGGTGCAGGTATTGCGTGTTACGCAACCCGTTCAAACATTGCATATGCAATAATATGTGTATTTGAGAGAAAGGAAAATACGTATCCGAGAGTTCATCGTTCTTTTTTCTTCCGCGATAGCGACAATACTTTCGCCGCTTGTCTTTTCTTCCTCCTTTCTCGGAAATTCTGGAATTCTCGACTTAATTAGATCGATCCCTTGGATAATCGAACGAACGATTTACGAGTAAGGCGTATTAAGAATTACGTTACACGTGCCCCGATACGCACTCCTACGAGTTTTTAAAGCCGAACGTTCGGGAGTGCTGTATAAATCGTGAGACGCGTGGGACGGTAGCGACGGTGTTGACGACGGTAAATCCATTTCTACGAAGGCAGGAGTCGCGAATTGAATGGAGAGTAGTAATTCCGTGTTGCACACCGGCGCATTGTAATGATTAATTACGTTCTTTCATTATACACATACATCGCGCGCACGGTTGCTTCTTCGTTAGCGAATAGTTGGAAATACGTGAGCGTGTAAAACGAAGTGAGTCGGTTAAACGTTTCTACCTTGAAACGTTATTCCTGGGTTTAAAAGTCGAGAAATATCTCTTGAAAATCAGAAAGGAATTCAAACTGTGTGTTTTAACTTTTTTTTTTTAGATACCTTCTACGTAAAGTTCAAAGATATTTAACAATGGTATGAATAAAACGAGATAGACCGATACCCTCCGGTCTGTATTATTTTCGAGAAGAAATGGACAAAAAGAGGATACATTTACATTTTCTTTAACAGAAAGCTTTACCCCTCAAATTTATATTCACCGAGCATTCGCGCGATAACGTGCATCTGCTGTCGCGAAGAAAGGCCCGCGTGTAACTTCGAAACTCGATAGTTTTCGATCTCGATTCGCTCTTACCCTCGTACGAATATTTCGCGATAAAAACTTACCGAACAAATATCTATCTCGACTTTGACTTTCCCGTCAATATACGTGGTATATATG
>JAIFRP010000021.1:2154090-2165320 GCA_032403825.1 Odynerus spinipes | reverse complement strand
ATATATATATATATATATCGTGGCGAGTGAATTACATATGTATGGAAGTTCGATCAAAACACGTCGGAGGGATAACTCGAGCGTGTTAGCTCGTATGCGTGTGTTTGTAAAACCATGAAACTAATTTCGTTTACCGCACGATGGCTTAGCGAAAATTCCGAAAATGTGTCTATAAATCATGCGCCCGTGGCCATGCTTCCGGTATTTCCCGCGATTTACGCGAGAGCGAACGCTTTACGACGCGATCTATGGATCGTATTAATCAATCGGAAAGTTGGAACGTAGAGGTACCAACCTTCTCGCTTTATCTTTAGAAAGGAAATACGCTAATAAAGAAAGAACTCTCGTTTATTTTATTCGATTCTTTCTCCTCGGTTACTCTTTGACGTTATTTAATACGAGATTAACGTAACGGAATGTAGGAAGAAAAGAAAAAGATGAAAGTAAGACCGAATCGCGGCATTATTTGTTAAATATAATCCTAGAAATAGCGGAGAATTCCTAAGGGCGTATTTTTCTTCTTTTTCTTCTTTTTCTCCACAAAATGGTATCGTCCGTTGTACGGGGTAAAGGACACCTTCGATGAGACGTATAATCAAAAACCTTTCTTGTTATCACGAGATAACTCCGAGTCACTCGATACCTCATCTCGACCGGAGCAAATAGAATATTGTGACAGTAAAAGCGAAGGGTCTAGAGAGTTTGTTTCTTCTTTCCCTCGACGTGAACACTTGGCTCGAGGCAAAAAGTTTGCTATCTGTACGTTGCCGTACCGAATCTTCTTCTTTCTTTCTAAAGATCCAGACTTGTTCTCGATTATTCTTCGTCATATCTACAGACGTGTTCGTTGATTCCGATATTAACGGACTAATTTTATCGAGAGGTTTTCTAAACAATGATATACTTACTTACGACGGTGATTACGAAGGTGATTTAAATAAAAAAAAATTGGAATGAAATTGAATTTATCGCTTATTTCGTGTCATATCGATTTATATTGACATAAAGTGGAATTATCTTACTTAGAAAGTGGTTGGAGATTGTTTTGAAAATGGTTCAAGACATTTGAAGTTTCGAAAGAACATATTTTCTGGTACAGGGTGTCTCAGGTTTCTATCGACAAACTATGATGATTTGTTCTTTATATAAAAATAAATATATGTATATATATATACATAAATAAATAACTATTAACAAATGACAATAAACAGTATAGTGATAATAAATACCATACTTTATATAAAATACCAAAATACCAACTTTATATAAAAGTTTTCTCTTATTTTTAACTGACTTCGACAAGGAGGAGATTACTCAATTCGACAGTAGGTGATGTTGCTTTTTTTCTGTCTATCCGGGCCTCGTGCCGAGACGGATGGACCGATCGAGATGAAATTTTTTTATACGAACAATCAATCAGCGCAGTTTGTTGGTAGAAACCTGAGATACTCTGTATACATACTACTCGTAAAGTTTAACGATCATAAAAAAGATTTACGTTTAGAGAACGAGTATGTTATGAAACCTTTTATTAGAAAATAAAAAAAGAATCAAATAGAAACATTCACCAGCATATATGGAACCAAAAATATCGAAGAAAAAGTTAAACAATCCTTTGTCACATTTAACTTCGTTTCCTAGTCAAACGAAGTACTTATAATCATCTTGTCCATAGCGTAATGTAATATTAAAGAGTGTAATTTTATAGGTGAATACTTACCCCTGTTTCCATATCGAACGTTCCACTCTCTATCTCGTTTTACTTCCGTGTCTACAATAGCACACCGTCGTTGGATAATTCTCCTCTCGTTGGCTCTGGAATACATTGCGTTTCATCGATTAAACACCAAACCAAACCTGCTGCGAGTAATGCTGCGTTAACGATGTTGCAATTGTTAATTTCCTAGCGAATATCGGGAAATCCGTCTAATTAATTGAACGATACAATATGTAGCTCTATCGATCCGTTTCTATTACAAGATAGAGATATCTTGTAATAGACGTTGTCTTAGAAAATATGAAGTTCGTTCGAAGACCGAGTACCGTTTGAAATTCAATAGGGAAGAACGCTATGTTTTTCCCGGAATCGTTTTTATTAATTAAGAATTATTATCTGCCGCTTCGATAATAATCGATAGGTGGGTACTACGATTTTATATTAAAAGATAATGCGATATCGATCGTGAATATTAAACCGTGTTTCATTCTTATCCATAGATCAACTTTTAAACCACAGAGATGCCGTTGCTTGTACAATCGATTGTCCGATTACGCTCGCGAGCACGTTATAATAAAAAGTAAGTCGCGGTGTTTGTGGCGAAGTCGTTAAAACTTCGAAATTAGTCGCGGTAATCGCGATCCGGCGATCGTATCGCTAATATCGCCCGTTCAATTTGGCACTCCTTGGTGGAAGAACGTGATATCTTTCGGAGGTGGACGAACGCCACAATGGAAATCTCAATTTGGCAAAGCAACGTCAGCTGGCGCGCCCACGTTTGTTCTTTCATTAGCCCTGCATTAGTATCCGCCCTTGTTATCGCCTGCGGTTTATTGTACGAACCGATCGATACCAAGATCATTAGCGATACCTTTTTCGATAGGTGAGACAATAACGATAATCGTAAAGAATAGAAAAGGTCGACCTTCGACGAGCTCGTTCTCCTACTCGACGGTAAATGTTGAATTACGAGTTCACGTGTCGAGAACGTAAAGGCAAAGATTTAATAAAGAATTTATAGTTTTACCAGTATGGTAGAACCTCGATTATCGGTACACCCATTATCCGAACTCTATTATCCGAATGTTTTTTTATCAGAATGTTCTATTATCCGTACGGTACATTTCGTATTAATTTTAAGCGCGTATATGGTACGCGCGATATTTATTTTCTTCTATGGAGATTATTAAACTGTTAACACAATAGTTTAGAATGGTATTACATTCGAAGCGTACACAGCGTAAAATTTTATAGCATCGTTTATTTCTCTCACTTTGTCTAAAATATATAAAATTTAGTATAGGGAAAGCTGTCGTTATATTGTATGAAAATTCTATTAACCGAACATATTTGTCTATCTATTAGTTTCGATAATCGGGGTTCTACTGTATTATTGGAATATGGATAATACAAAATTCTATTTCTTATCGTTACTATTAGACATAAACGGTTCAAGGAGGGAATTCATTCAAAAACCGTTGTATTTGAACATGAATAGCGAAAATGAAATAACTCGTTGAATTTTGTTAGAGAACGGCGGCCCATTTGACCTACGACCCGCGATCGTGTTTTAAATAGACCAAAAAGCCACCCACCGTCTCGAGAGTCTCAAGAGCGGCGAGAGTGTTCGTTTTAATGTTAAATTTTACGCGGCACAAAAATATCCTATAAGACGAATAATGATGAGCAGGCTCATCCTCTTCCATTAAAATCTTACGTGGCAACCGATAGCGCGATGATCGAATGATTATAAGGAGAAAACATTGGTTTATTGCTTTTCAATCGATTTTGTTTGAATTGAATATTTTTTATCTTCGTTCTGCATGATTTCTTTCGAATTCTTTTACATTTCTCCATATTTCTATATCTTTTGCAAATTTGAATTGTCACAATGGCTTATAGAGTGAATCACGAGATGTGATCAGCTTAGAATATTTAGTTGAAACAAATTTTATAAGTAGATATCATAACAAACATATAGTTTTTATTAGTACAGATGTAGAAAGAGCTAAACGATCATTTATTTGCCGCTTAAAAGGATATTTGTTATAATACTTGCCGGATTCGTTTCAATATCTGCTAGAAGACAGATGTAAAATAATTACAAATTCATCTATAAAAAATTGATTTAGAACTTGAACTTTGAACTATAATATGTTATTCCAAAAACAATATTCCATTAGGGTAAGCAAGCCAATAGATAGGGGTCCAGTAGATGGACGAATCGTAGATTAATCGATAATAATGAAAAAACAAAATTTCTTGGAAAATGTTACTTTTATAAAACAACAAAAGTAATTTTCTATAAAAAAAATTGTAATATAGATTAAAAATCTTGTTTTTTCATTATTATTGATTGATCTATGATTCGTCCATCTACTGGACCCCCGTCCATCTATTGTTGTTCACGAATAAAAGAATGATCTAATAAGATGATTACGTTCCGTGATTCACCCTGTATAAAAAGATCTTGTTCTCGATTGTAATGACAATGATCGAAGAAATTTCATCGTCCGCAAGCTTGGGTCTTTTGTGCGATGTCACATGGATATAGAAAAATCGGTTTATAATAATTCTCGAAGACGGTATCGTGGACGTGAATCGCAGCGTGGATCATCGAGGAAGAGCTTGTTAAATCCCGCTCGCGAAGCTTCACCGTCGCGGATGTGAACGTCTCAAAGGCTCCGCCTGAATCCGTGCGTAAAACTACTTCGACGAGTTGTCCGACGCTTTGCATACTCATGCCGCTGGAAAACTTTGTCTTTACGTGTCTCTCATGAAAGCCCTTGGATTTCTATATAATATTGATGAAACCCGCTCGACTATCGATCATTATTTATTCTTATTTTTGCAGTAGGTATACAATTTATAAGCAGAATGTGAGAACAGTGGATATGTACGTACCAATGTAGTTAATTATTGGAATAAGTTCAAAATAAATAATGTTTTATGTTATAAATATAAAATGTTCGTCTCTATGATCTTTCACTAATAATTGTAAGTTAAGTAAAGTTTCTGCTATAATTATCGATGCATATATTATCTTTAACCTTTTGTGGTCGTATCTCTACTCTCGGTCATTAATTTAAAACTACAATTATTCCTTTTAACTTAAAGAATTATTATTCTCGTTAAATAGACTAACTAAAGTATTTGAAAAGATGCGATAATCTCTAATTGATACGAGTCCGCTTAGTTAGCGTACACACGGCATGATTCGATGAAAAATAATTTTCATTAAAATGTTGTAGCTATGTCTAACAAAAATACGATCACAAAGGGTTAATAAAACTAATAATGTTAAAACGTGTATCTATCTAATTGAAAAATTACATCGACGTGTTCTTTCATTGACGACATTCTAATTATTAATAAACCTTCCCAATTTATTAGTTATTAATACTCACTCCCCAAGAAACAATAAAAACGATAAACAATATAACGGAAAACTTTAGTAAAGATATCGTATGGGGAGTTCCAGGATCAGCGGCGACGGTAATACTGGAAACTACGAGGGGGTGGCCAGAGGGAATCGAACTTGAATTTGAACGCAAAGCGTTAAACTTGGGACACGTTAAACTAAAGTTGGACCGCGAAGAAGATATGTGCATAGATAGAAGTGCATATGTGTATGCTTCGTGACCTCTTTCACGTGACATCACGCGACGAAAGCCCAGAAGTGTGCATCGGTGGCTTCGCGAATCCACTCGTCGCAAATCCGCCAGATAAAGGCAAGATTTGTTCGAGTAGGATGATGATTCATCGCGCCTCTCCGAATTCTTCGAATATTACGAAAAAAACAACTAAAATCGTCTCTTTTTTCTCCTTCCTTTATCTGTTTCCGTTACTTTTATCAAATGCATCAGATTAACGACGTAATTGGATTATAAGCGTTATAACATTATTAAAATTATAATTAACGAACGTGCTAAATGGAAAAGGGGTTCCAAAGGAACGTTGATTAAGAAAAACCGAAGTAACGATTAAAAATAATTAGAATTCTATAAAGTACTTTTTGTTACCGATCAAGGTAGTGAAATAATTGTCTTCTTAAAAACGTCTGATTATTCATATGAAACGGCTCCACTGAGACCCGTATCGTAACGAGAGAATATTGGAAGCGAGAAATGAATTCGTTAAACATTCAGTAATAAAACTTTCTATTCTCTTTCCACTTTATTTGGAGCATAAAACATCGAAGATGGGTCATAAAACATGTAGCAAGCAGAGGAGGCGGTCTGTATATAATACGGCCGTAGTGGTGATACAATAGTGGGAGCTACTTTCTCATAAAAAAATAAAAAATAAATAAATCAAAATTGCAGAGTAACCTTTTTTTTCTTCGTGTGACGGTTCAGTTTTGTATATTTAGAGTAACAATAGAGTAGATGTAACAATAGAGATTATATAGCTGATCGAATGTAATTCTTTAATTTGGTAATAGATAACAAAATTGTTAAATAAAACCGAACTTATTTATCTTACGACCCAATGTATAAAAATTGTATTAATAATCACGACGTTATGCCAACTTTAAACTTTGATAATAATAACAAAAATTAAAGAAGAGAGTAATAAAAGAACCGGAAAAGGAAGAAGTATCATTTCTCTATCAAATCACGCATGTCGCAAAAGTCGCTTCGATCCTTGCAATTATTTCGTAGCACGAAGATACGGGCAACACTTTAATACCCGTTTCCAGGAAAATATTTTCTTTTGCTGCGAAGCAACAGGGATGACGAAGGCAGAAAGGGATATAAGTTTCTTCTATATTCCCTAGGGCGTTTGCCTTTTCACCCCCTTTTGCGTGCACCAACACCTCCGAGCGATGATTCGCGAACGACGACTTCGAGATTCATATTTTCCCTATTGCCAGGTCGCAAAAATATTGTCGTATTGAAAATTGGCATGTAGGTATGTTCTCTCGTTTTTCCTTTTCCTTTGCTCGTAAACCATCTCTCTCTCTCTCTTTCCCCCTCCCTCTCTCTCTCTCTCTCTCTTTCATTCTTTTTCCTTCGATCGTTTACTGATAATAAGGGGTGATTTAGCACGAGTTTGTCAGCCAATAAAGCACAAAGTGGCCTCGTCACTATCGCGAGAGAAAAAAGAGGGATGGTGATCGATTTCGTGCAAGGAACCTCGTCCTCGTGTTCAATAACGTTGAACAATCTTCCATCCACCACCACAATCCCCTTTTCTTCTTCTCTCTTTCGTACCCTTCTTCTTCTCGCTCGGATCAGACCAAATATCCACCTACAAGATGAAGCAGGACGTTGATATCCGTACGATGACTTGCGTTTATCGGTTCAACCAATTTGGGAGACGTATCCTACATTTGTCGTGTCTTCCTTGCTACGAGGAAATTATTTAATGGTTCCCGCAAAGCACGCTTAGCATGACGTCGTCGTTAAGAAAGAGAGAGAGGGAGAGAGGAAGAGAGTGATACGGATAGAGATAGATATAGAGAACGCACCGTTAATTAAGGGATGATGCGTGTTGCTCTCCTCGGTAGATCGGTTAATTGCCGATTAGGTATCCCCTCGATCACGTTAGATACCTACCACAAATCGAACTGACAACATACGTATACCTTTATATAATACATATATGTATACATATGTATACGTAGACGTAGACGTTATACATGTCTTGTTTTTCATCCTCGATCATCGTTCTCTCGCATGCCTTCATACTTTTTCACTCGATTTATTCGATTTACTAGTAATAAATGCGATTTTTCTATCTATGCGATTTTCTATTCTATCTTCTATTCTATCTTATATTCTATTCTATCTTCTATGCGATTTATATATGTATGTAGGTATATACAGGGTGAACCACGTATCAATTCTTTTTTTTATATTTCTTCATGGTTAGCTTGAGTTTTTTTGCAAATGAACATATAGTTTTTTACACCTATTTGTTCAAGGATTTCAAGACGAATTCGGTAAATATCAAAACATAACTTTTTGTCATCTGAGTCGAGAAAAAATTAAAAAATTTTGTATTACAAGGAGTATCACATGATATGCTGTTGTACGCGTTCAAATGTTCTTGACAGATCGAAATTTGTTCTGACTTCTTGCCTACTGTTTGTAAACATTTTCAAAAACAAAAAAAAAGAATTGGCAAATAATTTTTTACGATCACATTAAAGCTCTCTTAAAATAATACCAAAGCTGATGAAAATATTTTCGAACGGACTGCTAATAACAGAGTATTCTTTACTGATCACGATACGTGGTTCACTCTGTATATACCTACGTATATATGTAGCTACGTTTCACGGAGTAAAGGATTCTCACGTAGTTTTATCGATCAAACGAGACATGCGGAATAGAAAGTATAGAATACGTTTTATATGTATAGTGTTATAGTGAGAGCTTACAGGCAAAACAAACGTATCGTATTACAAGGAGAAGAGATGACGCCAAATCGAGCGACGCAAGATCGAATGAGTCGTTCATTATGAAGGTGGGGTAACTCTGTTATCTTCGTTAGCGAGATATTTAAGGAAAACTAAAAGTTCATGTTCAATAAAAGTCGAAGCAATGTGAAATTAAGTTTTTGTTCGAAAAATAGTGTTTTCCACTTTTATAACAAACGGCTTAAACAATTCGGCGACGTAATCGTGAATCATGTCACTAGATAAGAAAACAATTCGGATCAACCCCGGATCATATGGATAAAGAGGAAGAAAATCTGTAACGCACTAATTACAGTACGTATCGAAAATCTATCTAAGAAGGTCTACCGGATGAAGAGCAGAAAATGTCTGCTCAAAAAGAAAGATCAGTGTAGTTGTAACAAATTATAAATTCCGAGCCAGCTAAACGTTGATTGTTATTCTTATTAATAGTTTTCTTTAATAAATGTTTTTTTTTAACAAGTATTCCGAGTTTTTTTACGTAGTTTCTACCATAAAAATGGTAGAAACTATACCTGATTCGATAGACCCTCGCAGTAAGGTATTCTTCCCGATGAAACCAGGTCTACTTTCTATAATTTTACGTGTAAAGAATCAGTCGATAACGCTCAAGAACTAAACTGACTGACATGAGTTAAAAGGCAAAAGCTGTCCGTCCTTGAACGCCACGTCATCGGTCACCGGTGCTAATTGGTTTGCTTCGTAAAGTGTCATCTCTTAATTAATAGCCAACGAGAGAGCCAACAAAGGCGCGGTGACATCTTAACACGATATACTTATTGCCCGTAGAGCAATGGAGGCCTAGCACTTCGACGGTATTACGAGAGTCTTGGGACCGTTCGTAAAATATTGGAAGTCAACGCGAATGTTTCTTCTCTTTATCTCCTTCTCTCCACGTTTCTCTTTCTCTTATTAGCTGGGCTCGAATAACAGGGCGAAAGAAATGTGGCTGGTTGCAAGCTCGCGTCTACGCGTACCTACGTACTACATCATGGGTTTTCCTGGAAAAATGCATCATATATCTGGGGCCTCAGAATTCCGCGGGATATCGCGCGGAAATAAACGTACAATATATACGGAAAACTGATTTTCGTGAAATTCGAAGATGAAGAATAAGAAGATGAAGGAAAAAAGAAAAAAGCGATGTACTTTATCTCTTTCTAAAAAAAAGGTTCGACGTCTCTTCTCAACTCGGTTATTCTCTTTCTTTATCTTGACTGATTCTATTTGTATTATTCGGACGAATTAACCGAAAGGGGAGAAAATTAAACGAACTCTCACTCTCGATAGATGCGCGGACGTAAAACGAACTTCGTCGTTGAAGGATCTAGTATTCCACGTTCCTCCTTTTCGCGGGCGCGTCGTCTCGATTCTTAAGAAAGTTTGATCGAACTCCTTGTTATTCCATCTCCAGCCAAGTAAAAGCATCGCAAATAGAGAAACGGATACGATCTCGCTACGGCAGCGAAGCTCGTAAAAGTTTGTGAAAATTCCGTTAGGTATCCACTCGTACTTCGCACGTCTAACGTTCGTTAGACTTTCAAAATCGTATAATAAAAAAAAAGTATATCTCGATATATCCGTATCGAACGATCCTTATCGATCACGTCCCCCAAAGAGTTGAGAAGAAAGTTAGCTTCGATCGATCTCCATCCGGTCGATTAAGTCCGAAGAAAAGTCGCGGAGCGTGAAGGAGTGCACAGTCGTTGAATAAAGAGCAAGTTTCTAACTGATCACTTCGGAAGCTAGCGCCGCTGGGAGACCCGTTAAACGGATACTTTAAGTCGACTGTAAAAAATGGAAGGAATAATAAATCGAAGAGATCAATAGGACGGAATAAAAAGTACAGTGATCGTCTCGAGCTCTCTTACAGTTTTTCTCTAACTTCTTTTCTTTTTCTTCTTCTTCTTCTTTTTTCTTAAGTAATTTTAAGAGAACGTGTCGTTATCGACTTTACGTATTCGACCATCGTGCAGTAGATAATTAGATTCGTAGTTTGAATGGAATAAAATTTATGATAATTCTCGCCTATTCTAATAAATAGGAAAGACTTATACAAGTATACTTCGTTGCTCGATTTACCGTTTAACTCGCGATGAATTCTAATCTTTTTAAAAGCTTCTTGGAACGGGTTCGATGGAATGCATCATTCGAGAGGCAATATTTATCTCCTCTTTTTCTTCTACCCGCCCATCCCCCCATGGTGCACTTTCGAATCTTCTTAGAAATCGCAAGATCGTCGACGACGTGTACCTACTTACGAAGGTACCTATATACATGCTCTCGATCGAATAAATATTTCTATTCTCTTTTCGTTATTACTCGTTAACGTTATCTGCATAAGGAGATTGTACATAGTAGGTATCTAGTAAATCGATGTCAGATCTCGTGAACATACATCGACAAATTGATCTGCTTAGGTATTGTTGAGACGCGTGCGTTTGCCGTACCGAAGATAAGCTCGTGAGAGAACTTCACGCATCGTGTAATTAATATCTCGTTACGGAAATTACGTGCATCGATGCATAGGTCACGGACTTCTCACACAACGTCGAGAACTTTGTCGCCGATTTTCGACGTGAGCAAATACAAATTGTCGTTCTTGCGACCGGTTTTTTAATATCGTTACCGTCCGACGGACGACAAATCCAAAGACAAATATTTTCTCTTTTTCCCGCGTGTGAACGTTCGAAAAAAGCCATTCGGTATTGCTGCTGTGCTGTGGCTCGATCGAATCGTTCAAATGAATTTTTGGATTATCGTCGTTCGGAAAAAGGGAAAATATCGTTTCGCGTAATGTGCGTCATTTTAGTCGGTTGATTTAAGAAAAACAATCGTTTCTCGTCGATATAATTAAATTACATTTTAATATAATTGACCTACGTTACAATTTGCATTAAACGGTATAAGTATACACATTGGAAATTCAAAGGTGAAAGAAAACAATCGTTAAATTTTCATTAGCCTCGCTAATGAGATACTGGAAAATGTTTTTTCTTCGCATTAAAATCATCCGCTTATTCGAACGTGGCGTTCTTCGATTACCACTTCCTTTGTCGCTCGCTTCTACTTGTAACAATTTATCA
>JAIFRP010000021.1:2106399-2145923 GCA_032403825.1 Odynerus spinipes | reverse complement strand
ACACAATATTAATTAGTAATTTGAAATGAAACTTATCACAATGAATGACAGTTTAAAAAAAGATTAGATTTACGCAACTGCGACGGATTTGTCCAAATCACAGGCTACAATGTAATTTAAAAACTAATCGCTAACATCTTAACTTCAAATAGAGCAAGCAAAAGAAAGACAATAAGAAGAATTTTGGTAGTTGGTGCTTCCGAAGCACCAATTGCAGCAGTACCTACAACGTTGTTACTTTAACTAAATATGAGCGCTCTAAAAAAAAAAATACGATGGTGGTATGATTTTAAGAAAAAATGTTTCATGAAAGAACTTTATCAAACTCGTTAGAAAGTTAAAAGTAACGTGCGCGTACGTCGCTCTCTTGATGTCTATGCCGATGTAAGATCAAAAAGACACTCGTAATGAGCCGACATAATAATACATACAACGTCCACACGTATAATCAAAAGGACATACTTTCCAATCTCTGGGTTATCAGTTTCGACGGAAATTCCATCGACTTTGAACGGTTCTAACGACGGTATATCCGTCCCCGGGATACCATAACGCATTAGCGAGCGGAACTTCTCGAAGAATCTCCGTAGCTTGAACTCCAGTCCCTTGGAGGCTGCGCTGTCGACTGTCCTTCCAAAAATTAATGCATGTTACATGATCAAATGTTTATTAAGACGATACTCACTATATCCGGTAGTTGCTCTGGTGGCGTTGATCAATATATTTCGCGGCCTCTCTACCGCGTCGGCGACTGAAATACGGAAAATGGAAAAGAGGAAAAAAAAAGAAATGCAATTCGGTGTAGCGCATTAATTCGTGATGCTAATGACACTCGCAGGAATATGGATTATTCTAATTGACTCATTTGGAAGCGAGTAGCGCCGTGATAAGCGTGTTAACAAGCGGGTTAATTTACGAGCTGCGAGTGTACGAGTGTTATACGAGTATTTGTAAAATTTCGATACGTATTTTCGAAACCACTTCTATCATTGGCGTTTACGATATCGGAAAGTAAACGAACTTTGTTGTCGCGCTTAGTATTCTCGAGAACGCGCTACTTCCTGTAACAATCAGTGGTAACGAGAGGTGGGGACGTAATTGGCCACTTACAATTCCGCAATTTTGCATCGACCACCGACCGCTCCTAGACTACGCTCGTAGGTTAATTGAACGTCATTTTATTCGGATATACGGAAATGGGTCCATCTTGATCTCTCAGCGTGCGTGCAGCTCGCGATGTAATTAAGAGCGATAGGATGCGAGAGAAGCGACGAAATGTGAAACGTAATTAGGAGAGATCGTGGGATGGAAATTTGGCGGATCGTCACGTTGAAAATAAATGCCCACTAGTACGCGTGCTCGTTATTTTATCTTATGGTCGTACGTAAGTACATATCTGTATACTATGTAGTATGTATGTATGTATGTATATGTAAGACGAATTCATTGAGAAAAGAAAGTACAAGTTCCTCGTTACGAGTAATGGAAAATGATTTGTGTAAGATCGCGAATCTAATTTTGTTATCTTTTTCTAGCGTTATTACTTTACGATTCGTACGTGCTTTCTCGGTCACACGGTATATCCAAAAGTAATTAACTCTTTCATTCCGGCGCGTTTGTGATAAAATATAATGTACACTGTGGACGGAGTACATTATCGATAATTCGATACGGATGTTTGACGCGAGTCAATCAGTTTTGCCTGTTTGAAGCGTTCGGTATTCGACAACGATATCTTATAAGAAATGCTGATAGCTGTAAATTAGAATAAGCGTTATCGCACGTATAGCTATATGATTGTTACCTAAGAATCTAATTTTTTACTCTACTTACAATTAGTTAAAATTCACTCAAAAGTGTACTTGCAACATTTGTGCTCTATACAATTAATGTGTAAGTGTGAAATAAAATACGATATAGAATATATAATGTGGACTATTTTTCGAAAATCTATGTACAGAGTGTTTCATTTAAATCGATCCACGTGAATATCAAATTGTTAGCTAATGCAGAGAGCGTTCGGATAAAAATCGAACAATTTTAAAACGATGGTCAATAAAAGGAAGAAATATTTATAATAACGACTCGAATTCGGTGATATGTGAATTTCTTTTGTTAATACAAACACCGTTAGTATTTGCGTGAATGGATTAAAATGAAACACCTCGTACACACTCTTCGAAGCGTAGAGAGAAAGAAAGTATAGTAAGTATTGTTTATATTAACCCAATACGGTGCATTATCCTGTTATCGCATTACATCATTATTATATAATATGTAAGAGGCTCTAATGGGAACAATATGATTATTTGCGTTTAAGTATAGTGTCAATTCCGTAAGCAGCTTCTACGCAAAGTCTCATAAAAGGTTTAACTGTGAATTAAAAAAGCGTCCGATTTCGGTCTCTTGAAATCGTAAGTCCCGCCTTAATGCGATATTTTGCGAGCTTGCTTGAACCAAGTCGTGCAAATAATGCAGATTTCCAATAACGTGCAATTTGCATAATTAATATATCGTAGCATTAGTGCAAAAAGTGATCGATCAGAAGAACGGATGAATTTAGAGCTCGAATATTAACGAAACATTAATTTTGATGATTCGAATATGTTAAATATAGGATATTATCGAATATATATTGAATATATATCGAATATTTTAAAAAATAACATAAAATATAAAATACTTTTAAATAGCGTTAACAAATTTAATTGTAACAATCAAATAAATCACTTTTTACAAGAAGCCAACGATATTTACTTAATCAACGAGACTTTTATCCGCCTCCTCCTTTCCCTTTCGTTAGAAACGAAAGCAACAGTCGTGCCTCTTCGACCACGTGCTCTTATTTGAATAGGAGAGGATTTACAAGCCGTAATGATCGTTTCTCGATCAAAACACACGCAACGTACTGTAATTCGTGGCGGTGTCGGTCACGCGATGCAACAGGTCTTTCTGTCGTTGCACGACTCCGGATACTGCAACAAACGGTTGCACGTTGACTCAATTATCGGACCGGTCTTTTCGACTACGTGGAAGCACAAAATACGTTTGAAAGTATGTTATATACGTAATCCTTCCTCCTACCAATTTCTATATATCGATCATCTACAAAATGAAGAAATACAGAATTGTAGTTGCAAATAAACGTTTCCTTTCACTGATTCCATGTTTTTCTCCTAGCTACGTCTTCCTAGCTAAAGTTTTTAATTATTACGTAACTCTGACTCGCTTGAAAATCGAATTTTTATTTCTTTTATACCAGTTTACTTTGTAATTCTCGCGAGCCAGTTGTTCAAGGCAAGCAACCGCGCGAACTTCCGACTCGAAATGATTTACATTTCGTAACGCGAGCTGTATACGTCGCTGTTGTCGCGTTAATTTGGGTACGCATTAGGATTGAAGATCTTTCCACACATTTCAGTGTTGCGTCGGTTACATATGTAACACGTCAGTGACGCATTAGTGACGTTTGTTCACACAGTTTCGTATAGTTGCAGTTTTCTTTATAAAATAATAAAATGTAGGTAAATGACAGCAACAATATGTTCGCGATATAACAAAAATATCGTTGACGACAATATGTAAATTGACAGTAAAATTCATTGTAATACGAAAGTAACACTGAAGATTAAAATAGCTCACTGTCGTGAACCGGATATACATATATAAATGCGTCAGTTAAATTTAAAACAATGATATTTTTTTATGACTAACACTGATGATATTGTATGGAACTAATTCTAAGAGGACACATCACTGAAATGTATGAGTAATCCATAAACCGCCAAGGATACGAATTTAAAACAAACGAGGAACAAGGATAATTAAACTTATTATTTTAGTGGTATGTCCACGATTGGATGTATCACTAGGACAAACGTTGTGCACGTTAACGACGAAAATGAATGTTCTTATTAAATCATTATCGAGATAATTAGCGGAAGAACGGTGAAGCGTAAAACTAATAACAACTGTTATTTATAATTGGATATCCTTATCTTTTCATAACCTAATTTACGTAGAAGAAAACGTTCGACCGAGTAAGAAGTAAAATCTCTCAATTTTCTCGATTAGGTCCAGTCAGTTTCAGACGACGAACGATAATAATAATATATATGCATACATAATTATACTATACATTATAAAGATATCATAACTCATATTACTAAGTAATCATTCATACTCTTGCTGTAATATAATCTAAGCGATGTACTTTACTACCATATGATTTTTTAAATATCACTGGGATGTGTGATTTTTTAAATATCACCAGGATTTGTCATTTTTTAAATATCACCGGGATTTGTGATTTTTACAAGCATATTATAATTCCTATCTGTCATATCTCGCATCACTTACGCCATCGTCACCGACTAATTATAATTTTTAACTAATGTACCTGAATTAAAAAATTATAGTAATAAAAAGACATTATTATTATACATCGTATGTGGCACAAAAATATGATATTATATGTACCTATCTCAAGATGTAATATTGTAATATACATTATATCGTCGTTCGTTGCTTGAAGCCGGCTTAGCGATCTTATTTAAACACGACCCTGACAAGCAGTGCAATAGTATATATATAAGGAAATTGATGACGTTCGTAGAAGCGAGCATAAAAAGAAGCTGTAGGTTACTATTCGCCTTTTTCATCGTATCTACGTAACGACGACACTCTTTTTATCGCATGTCGATTAGTGCAACCGTCTTGAGCATTGTTCCGCTACGATCGGGAGGAAAGTTCACTTTTTTACAATTTTGCATATCAATATGAAATGCTCGCGAGATGACTAATCTCCCGTAAGAGATTAATTTTAATGCAAATTTTATTCGTATATAAATAGACGAGTATTATAAGAAAAGAGAAATAAAATGCTGGGCAGAATTTTTCAAGATTTTAACGTACTTCGTTTTCGACCCGACCGAAAAAACTATCTGGTTTTCCTATCGATAATAATCGTATACTCGTGTTTCGAACTTCTCGATAAACGCGGCTCCCCCTTTCTTGTCGAGTAAATACCCAAGGTTACTCACTGCTTTGCTTCGTATTCCTGGCATGTACATAAGGGGGAAAAAATTTCAAATCGAAAAATACGTTCGACGAAAATTTGATTCGTTTATTACACGATAGGATACCTACGGTACAGAAGATTGATTCTATCGTATAAGAAAACGTGACGCCAGCTGAACTCTAGTAGCTTTATTGGATTCCAATTTGGCAGTAGGTACTAATACGAACGCGAGTATCCTTAAATCGAGATGCGGTAGAATGAACTTTCGTCAAACGTCACGATTTCTTTTTTTCTGTTTCAGTATCAATTTCCCATATTCTATGTAGTACATACACGCACGATATCTCCTATCAAGTATCTTCGTTTTATCATTCACGATCGTGACCTATCTCACGTTGAAATCATTGATCATAGTTCACTGGTGATCACTCGATAAAACAAGAACCAATTCACAAAAGTTCCTCAAACACTTTTTCGATATAGTTAAACAATTTCCATGCCGTTCGCGTGTTCGAGTACGGTCGAGCCGGGATATCCCGCACGTTTCTATTTCATTTGTAACGATAACCACGTGGAGTGCTCGAGAACGATCACTTCTATCTCTCTAGCATCGGATTTAATCATGAACGAAACTAGTGATTCGAGCCATCCTAAAAATCGCTGATAGGAATCGGTGATATAGAGATTAGAGGGAGACTCACGAAAATTGGTGGCACTAGATGCGACATTTCCGATACTATCCAAGATAGCGGACGGCACGGATTCGGGTTGCCCTCTTGTAACGTCCGTGGTGATCCATATCGACAAGAAGAGAAAAAGGAACGACCTTACGATCGTTCGTAATCGCATGATAGCTATCTCGCTATCGCGGCGATCGGATGTCGATGAGCTCTCGCGAAATTTAATCAAAACGCGAAACCGTTTCTCTTCTTTCCTTCTTCTTTCGCGTTCCGAGATTCTCTTTCAATCGCGTAATGAAAATAGTTACTCCGACGATCCGCTCGCGTGCAAGCGAGAAGTCCAACTAACGACGAGATGAAGAAGAAGGCTTCGTAACGCTGTTGTATCGCTCGTACAACAAACGAGAGAGTCCGAGTCCTGATTCGCGAACGTTAGACGATAGAATATATATATATATATATGTATATATATATATATGTATATATGTATGTACGCGTTCGATGTTCTCTCCAAAGTTTATGATCGGTTACTGCGTTGGCACTTTCCTTGCTACCTCGCCGTCTCGCTCTCGTCTCACCCGTACGAATGTTACGTAGCTACATATGTATGTAAGCATATATGTACGTACGCCTGATGAAAGCAAAACACGCTAGCCAAACCGTGCGGGCCTCTTTTATAACATCACGCGCACTAACTTGCTCCGATCGATCGTTTCCAATACGACCGGTAAGATCGTATGTTTGCGATGAGCTACGATGACTAACTCATTTTTTCCCCTAACATTTTACATGTAGTTAATCCGTTTCGTCTAATTTGCGATCCGTTTGTTGATAGTCGAGGATGTTTTTAATGTCTCCTGTAGGTCATTCTTGTGTAATTTAAGTATATGGAATTACTTTGAATTTAAAGTCAGCTCTCTGTTTGACGATCAACTTCTTTTTGAAGTTGTAACATGTAATTTATTTCGTCTAATCAGCGATGTTTGTTCGATTACCGGTATCGGTAGCTGATGTTTTCGATATGTTTTGTAGATTATTTTTGTATCTTTGAAATATATAGAATTATCTTGAAATTAAAGCGAATTTGACGAACAATTTTCTTTTTATCGTGTACGGTGTAATTAATTTCCTCCAATTAGTGGAGATCCAGTTCTCAATAGATACGCTTTATAAATTATTGTATTATATTATTTCGAATTTAAAGCGAATTTTCCGTTTTCCGATAAATGTATTTTTTCATTTGTAATATTTAATTTAATTTATATAATCATTAAAGTCTACTGGATCCGTGATGTTGAATCGATAGTATGTCGGATGCCATTGATTTTCTCAATACTTTGTGCAGATTATTGCTGTATGTTCTTAATACATAGAATTACTTTGGATTTAAAGGGAAATCTCTGTTATTTCAAGCACCGCAATATCTTCGAGTCTTGATGTTTGTCGATACGAGGTATCGGACGCTCTCATCGGAAGTTCGATTTATTTTGCAAAGTTTCCCGATAAGACGTAACGCCACTCGGAGAGTTTTTATGGATTAGAAAGAGATGTGATATTTGTTCAACGTACTAATCTAAATCGATGGTACAGGTGACATTTTTATGTATCTAAAAATTATTAGCACAGTTTTAGTACTTTTGTATTAATTTTATACAAACAAGCTCGAACCAATTAACTTGACAATTTCCTTATTAATTCTGCGAATATTTTATACATCGTATCGATTTTCCTTAAAACGTTAAACAAGTTCAACGTTAACGGCTTTAAATCTGACGTGTCTCGAGATTGTGCAACGATACAAAAAAAGGCAGCGAACCGTAATATTTTCTCACGGGAAATGTAGACGATTTTAAATGCCGTATACGTACGCGAGCGCTCGTCTCTCTGTAAAATGAAAAATTTGTTTCCATTTTCTTGAAACAAGTTGAAGCTACGATGCCTGAGTGAGAAAAGAGAAAAAGAGTAGAAAACAAGGGAATCGGTCACCGTTACGGAGATCCATTGTGTTTGTACACAATTTAATCTTGACGTTGCGTAAAGTGTGTCCGCGCCTCCTCTTTGGCGTTTCCGGGAAAGGATACACGAAGATAAAACTGAAGCGCAGATTCGAAGCTTCGACCTTTTTTTTATGCATTAAGAACGTTGACGTGGGTAAATGCTATTTAACAATTTATTTTGCTAAAATGTAATTCATATTTTAATAAATTCATCGATTAAATCGATATTCCTTAATTTCTCGATATTATACCCTTTACCAAAAGCGAAATTAGAAATCGCACGAAATTTTACCCTAATACTCAAACGATTTGTCTCGTTTGGTTCACATCGAGCGAATAAAAATGTTAATGGCGATACCGAGTTACAATTTTATAAATAACAAACGGGTACGAGTCACATGTAATGCATTTCATGCTTATGATGTACAAGTCGTGACCGTAACAGAAACTGCCATCACGTGGTTTACGAAGCATAAGATTTAATAGCGATTCGCGAGCAGGAAATTCTTCGAGATATAAAACAAAGAACCTTGAACTTGCAAACCTTGCTTACGTGAGTAATCGTGTTCCAATAAAACGTCAGGAGCAGTAATATTTTAATTGTGTCTCGTTCTTGCATCTCATAACGTTAATCTTCTTATATTAGAAGTAGAAATCTTATTAAAAGTTCATCCAGTTACGATTTTTTTTTTATGGACGACCGGGTAATTGCGATGGTGTAGGTTTCGGATAATCCCATGGATTCGGTGCGTATGGTGGTCTTTGAGGTATCGGACGGATCGTCATGACTCCAGACGATCTTGATGTTGGCGCAGAATTCACCATGGCAGCCAAAATCATAACAATCACCAGAATGCCGACGCCGACGAACTTTCTCAGTGAAATCTGCAAGGAATGTTTTAGCCTTTCGTTATTCTCACCCGATGTGTTCCGAGTTATGCGAGCTTGTCCGTGTTGACGGACATGATTTAATGATCCATGAATCATCGAGATCGGTGATCTTAATTATATATTTTTCTTCATTAGTTGTTTTTATAAAATTAAACTATGTTAAGTTTGTAACTAGTTTTTTTTTTAATTTACTATCTGTTCGTTTTGATTTATGTAATATTACTTGTTAATTATAACGAATAAACTTGTGTATAAAAGGAAAGCAAGTGTTTTATCTATATTCTATCATATTTACTTCCTACTAAATTTTCTTTACCTTAAGAGCTGTATAAGCAATTCGTATTGTTATTTTAACCCTCTGTAATTCAAATTTTGTTGTTTGACTATATATGAATATTACAATCAATATATAACAATTACAATAATTTATAGAGTGTTAATCAGAATAATATTGATACATAGATAATTATAAGCATTTTGATTGAAACGAACGATGCTACAATTCGTTTATTATTTATTTTATTTTTAATATGTTGAAAAAATAAAATAGATTTTTGTCTGGAGTATTTGAACTATTACCAAAGCTCGTGTATTTCATTTAATAATATCAAAGATAACAAAGAAATTCTTTATTTATCGATCGATCGAATCAAAACTATTTTCGTATTTCTTTTTTAAATAAAAAGAATCCGCCATTGTCTGAATCGCCGAACTTTCGAGCATACAAAAACAACATTCTTACTCTCCTTTTACAGAACACGTAATAGGTACTAAAGTTTTATTACTCTTATGACAATTATGCGATTATGCGTTGACCGGGTGCAACCGATCGATGGTCGGCTTTCTCTACGAATTATTTCCAACGGAACGAGACAAAAGCTCTTTCCTGAAGTTTTACGTTAATCACGGAAAAACAATTCCACTTATTCGTGATTGTTCAAGTTTCACACAATGTAGAATGAAAACAATAGCAGTATATTAATTAACTAAAGATTCTAGTCACGATTAAAGCTATAAATTTAGTAAAAAAGATGGCAAGTTAAATTAACGAAAAAGCATTTAGTGTATTCCGTATTTATGAGTTATAAATAAATACAATTATAAGAAAATGAAATTAAATAAAAATTACAAGTATTTTAGGAATCTTTTTGAGTTCCAAGTAGTTGACGCTTATTATCGTCATCTTTTTTATTTCGATTCGATGTAACTCGGTAGTATTCGATTTCGTTCAGCTACATTTGTTGCGCTTCGAACGATTTGAACGCAATTTAACACTTTCGCTCCGGCGCGTTTGTGACAAAATGTGATCGCTATGGTCGGAATGTCTTTTCGATAATTCGACACGGACGTACAAAAGTACTTAAGACGTGATTGTAATTTCTGTTCTTTAAACTTTGTAACGAAGTTTATTAGAGTGATTCCAAGTCCGTGTCAACTGCTTCAGATATTCTGAATTGTTAAATATTCATTTGACAACTATACCTTATGTCAAAATGTTAAACAGAATATGATATATCGTACATAACATGAGTGTATTGTACACAACACATGTATACACTATCGGTCAAAAGTTTCGAATCACTTGCAGCTTTTCATAAAAATTGAATATATCGATAAATTTTGAAACGATCTATCATTATTATATCAAATATTAGCAAGCGGAATTATGTTCTAAGAGATTTCAGCATTTTCTTATGTCCATAATGCTCTTGTATAGTTTTTCACCCAGCTTAAGGCATTGCTTGGAAAAACTTTCCTACTGTCGGGAAAAATATTCGGTTTGATTCCTATTAATTTTTACCAGATTAAATTAATATTGATAATATTATATTCCGATTGGATGATCTTGGGACCGAAGACATGTATAAATCGAGCATTTGTCATATTCTGTCACCATTCTCATGAACAGAAGCACCGAAGAGAATAATACTCATTCCTTCATAAAAAAAATAATAATACAAAATGTAAAACATACTATTTATAAATTTCCTGGCCAATTATTTCATATAAATTTCATTATTTCTTATAAACATCCTGTTTCTTTGAATTTACATACGTAGCGATTCCAAACTTTTGGCCGGTAGTGTATACGTTCTTCGTACGTGCACGTCCATTTTTCGAGGACGTATATATACGTTCTTCGGAGCGACAGGATTAAGAAACGCATATACCACACACGAAGCGAAACAAACGAAACGAATCGATCGTATCGTGAATAGATCTATCGAATCGAAAATTCCTCGAAGATACGATCGAGGATGCATTCTGAATAATTAATACATATTACCATGTTACTCCTCGGGAAGAAGCTTCCTAGTGAGTAAACTTGCTGCAAAACTCTCGTAAAATCCTTTTCCTTTTCCTCTTCCGTGCTGCGTCTCGGATATTCGCGACGAACGATAGCGCGTTTTCGAGGATCGGTCTCCGACTTTTATACTCGTGTTGCTTTTTGAGAGGTGGACTTTTATTTGGGTCAATACCCACACACCATGGAAGATATTGCCCGTATAACGCTTCTGTGACAAAGAAACAAAATGGTGGGAGGTTGTTTATACGCGAAGAGCACGTGTGCGAAACTTTCATTCATACTCCTTTTCCACGCATGCTACTTGTATCCTTGCTTTCGATAGTTTTAAATACTCTCTCGATCTTGTCGCTGCATCGTAATGAAAAGGAAAAGGAATGGAAAAGAAAAGTTCACACGCGAGTGTACGTCGTTGTCGGGTTAAATCGTCCGAGCGGACTCGAATGAAATTAATAGGAGTAGGTACAATAAAATTTCGATTATCGGAACATTCATTATTTGAATGTTCTATTATCCGTACAGTACATTTCGTACTACGTGCGTATATAGTCCATGCGGTATTTACTTCCTTTTATCAAGATTATCGAGACTAAATATTATAAAACAAATTTTTTGAAAAAAAAAATAGAAACCGACTTCGAAAATAGAATGGAAGAAAGCGCTAAAAATTGTAAAATAATTTTGGTTGTTTAATTAGAATAATGCTCAAAAATATTGCAACTTTTTCGAAGGCGGCCCAAAGTTAATTAACTATATTCTACCTAAGAGATATGTGGTTGGCTCGGATTTCAGAGTTATAGGGTGACTATAGAAATTAAGAGTTTTAATGCAGTATTTGAAAGGGGAAAAAGCATTCTTCGTTTTGTTGTGAAGATAAGTGTGCGGGGATCGATCCTTAGCGGCTACAAAAATATGGGATCCGTAATATTTTGGTTATTCATCATTTGGTCAAAAATATATGAAATTTAGTATAAGGAAAACTTTCGTTCTATTATCCGAACACATTTGTCTCCCTGTTAGTTCCGATAATCGAGGTTTTACTGTATAGTATTTGATTAAACTTTACACTTTCTAAAGCTGGTCGAACAAAGGAGACTTCTTTTCGTTTCCAACCAAGGTGATAATAAAATTATATATTCCTATTTCGCCGAATGAAGTTGTAGGTTTCCATGAATTCATTGCCGATGCGACACGCGTTTTTCGATACGTCGGCGGAATATTGGACAGTATTTGCTATCGTAGATCTACATAGAGACATTTTTTATTTGGAAATAATGTTTCATTAACCCTGATTTCAGATTCGTCGGAAATATGAAGGCTCCATCAGGGTTGCAACGAATTTTCATTGCTTCGTGGAATGATAAACAGATTGATGGTCGGGATTCGAACTTGAGATCTCATTTTCGAAATAATTATTTTAACAATATAGATTTTTCGATTTCTGCTACGAAAGTATATGTATACCTGCTTTTATTATAATTTTTGTTATAAATTCATGATGCATTTCATTATTAATTGAGAACCTTCGACTCGTCTCTCTAAAAACATCCATTAAAGATACGAAATGAGTATTAATGATGTTATCGCGCTATTTGTTGTAGCAAATTTGGCGAGCCAATAAACAATAGACATCGATTGGGCCTTGACACACTTGAAGTGGACGAACGCTGCATACGAATGGGTTTCTTGAACTCGACGACGGTAGGTCAAAAAAACTTTCGCGAAGTCGACTATGTTGCGAGCGCGTTTAAATAATCGAAATGAATTTTCTGTATATTGTCGTTCCTAGTATTACTGTAAATCTCTTCTTTGTATCGAGATCGCTTAATATTCTCTCCCCGTTTGCATCGCCTCTCAATAGAGTAATTAACGTTTTTGTTCTTTCCACTGACTCATTCAAATCATTATGAATTAGTAATACGATTTGTTTAGTCGCGTCGCAACGATGATTCACGTGTTACGGTTAATTGAATGAACACGATGTAAATTATAATCGTGGAAAATTCTCATAAAGCTCCATCGATGAGATTTCCCTTTTTATTTAACTATTTTATATCAAATTAAACGATATGCTTGTTTATACAAACATATTGTGTGGATTATTTAAACGGGGACAGATCTTGTTCCAGAAGTATTGTCCAGATCAGCGTAGCGAGGTTTTCTTATATATCATTAAAGAATTTTATTTGTTCATATATAAACAAACAACTATTCCTATTTGAATACTACACCCTGTTTATAACAATTGATTGTTGCGCTTCGAAAAACGTACAGTGCAACGATACAAATGATTATCTCTATAACAATTTTTTATTAACATCATTAATCTTCTTCTTGGTAAAAATAATCATGCTTATGCAACGAACGTGTATATGTATATATATATATATACACTATATACATATGTACGTATTTTTTACTACGAAAGAGCGGTATGCCGCTCCATGTCTCACGGAGACAAGGAAGAATATTTTCTTTCGTAACGTCAAAATATTATAAAATTGTTGTCTATAGTACAAATATCCTCTAAGTAATTCATCATCGAGACTATCGAATTTCATATCAATTGTATGAACAACCTATCGTCGATATTTTCTATAAATGTTATCACGCGTCTATATGTACGTTATCAGTCTTCGCCACATGGTTTGATACGTCCGTCGATTTGGGTACTAAGTTTCTTTCGATCGTGTTTTTTTCGTCGTTTTCCTCCTCCAAATAGTCGCTCTTAGATGAGAAATGTATTATACTAAAAATAATGATCGTTATTAACGTTAACAATTTTCGTCAAACGTAGTATAAACTAAGTACATCAAAATAACTAGAAAAGAATTACATACAGACCTGACGATAAGTTTTACTTACGAGATAAGAAGTAGCACCATGATTTGCGTAGAGAACGTCAACCAATAAATAGAACTAGGTGCATTGTTTATAGTTGCATTGTAAAGTTGAGAATATAATATACCACTGAAGAGAGGAACAGCGTTGTCGCAAACGGATAACATAGCGAACACTTTTCCTAAAAAAGAAATCTCTTCAATTCTATCTGCTTCACGGAATAATCAAAATAATTGTCCAACGAGGAATACCTCTTTCTTCCATCGGAACGAGTTTGGAAGTCATCGACCTTAATACCGGTGCAACGATAGGTCCCAAAGCCGCGATAGCCGCTCCTAAAAAAACCCATCACAATCTGACTAATCTTATTCCCGTCTCATAAATTTGGTCTATCTTGGAAAACTTACCGACGTAAAACAGTTCTGGTTTATTGGCCAGAGCGAAAACCACTCGACCACTTGCGTGTGCCAGAGCACCGATGGCTACGATGTAAGTGTCCCTCATTCCTATCAATTTACTCATCGTAGGAACACCGACAAGCATCGCTAAAAAGAAATCGCATACTTCGAATTAAAGTTCTTTATAAAACCATACGATTAATAATTAATACTTATTGGAATTTCACCGACCTAATACAAAGAGCGCTGACTGGAATGTCTTGAACTGACTAAAGTCTGTAACGCCCCATTGGAACGTGAGTTGCGTGTAAAGATAGCTCATAGGTTTCTCATCTCTCTGAAAAGTATATAAGGCCATAGCTATCAATAGAACCCAGAGATAGATCCTCCCATGATTTTCGCGTCTTCTCGTCAATGTTCTCATCGTCGCAATTACGTGCTTTTTATCGAAGAAATCCACGACGGGATTAACGTTCGACATTGCTCGCTGTTGCGTCGACGTTTGCCACTTGAGATTTAGGAAAGAGTAGAGAATCGCGATCAGAAGGAGAGTCGCGTTTATCGTGAACATTATGGTATAGGATAAATTGACGACGCGAGTAAAAAGATAGGAACCAAGAGCAACGCCTGAAAAAATGGTAAAAAACTTGATTAATCCTAGCTTACAAAGTGATCGATCAATTTATCATTCATTCTTACCGGTAGGCATGGTACTGAGATAAACGACATCGAGTATAGTGATTCTCAGAGTTCTCTGTTTAACAGACGTTATGTCTGATATATATGTGAAGCAGCTGCCAAAAATGACAACGTCACCACCGAGCATTCCCATGGGTAAACTCGCAGTGTATATCACCATGTTCAGATTCCAGTTCTCCATTAACGAATTAACGACCACCATGAAGGAATATACGAACTTGCCGATCAAGCCCAGAATCAATGGTAGCTTCCTGCCGTGTCTGTCGCTCCAATTTCCAAAGAACAATGCTAGAATAATCGGTACCACGTGACCAGCTATGTTGTTCCATTGATGAAACTCCGATACGGTCACCTGCAAAAGCGCGTACGTGATTTTAATATAACGTTCGAAAAATTTTGTAAATGTACTTTGCACCGCGGCGTCTCTATACTCTTCTCGAATTTACGATAATAGCGTTCGGCTGTTTTGTGTTCATCTTTTCGGATTGTTAAAATTCTAGCATTCGGTTATCTTATCGCCTTGTCTAAGATTCACTTGCCTGTACGTCAGCCTTTAAGGTTTCATTATCTTTTAAATTGGTACAAATTTCCGCGGATAAGCCGTGATCGACTCTGCATGCTTTGTAGACGAAAAAATCTTGTTCGACCACTGAGGTCACCATATAGGCCATCATGTAGAGCCACATCGTCGGCTCCACAGAGACGTGCCTCGTCCATCCGACATATTTGTTGCAGAATTGTTTACTTCGTTCACAATTACTCGGCGCCATCTGTAACATTGTTTAAATAATATATATTAGATGTAACGAAGATCGGAGCGCGATTTCAATAATAATTAAAGAAACTATTTCACTCTTTGTTATATCGCGTTCAGAAACGATATACACCCAATTCTGTTTTTACAGGATTTTGATTTAACACGAATTAGAAAAAAAAATTTATTCTCTTTTTACACAAAATTATTATTTTTTTCTAATTCGTGTTAAATCACGCGTGTAAAAGAAGTTCGTGTAAAAACAGAATTGGATGTATCTTTGATGGTCGAAGTAGAAAAAGCTGGTCGATGTTCCCCCTGACCTCTTGACTCGACTATTATCGATACATAACTCTATGCCTCTAACTCAAATTACAACGTGTAGGAGATAATAATACAACACGGATTAAAATAGACATAGTTAAAATACGTGATTCGTCGCGATCGATATTAAAAGAAATTCAAAACGCGAGCGTTCTGTTTTAACGCGTGGATAGCAAATCACCGTTAAAGATAAATCAAAATAAGATAAATCCTTACCTCCGATTCTGTATTTCCGGTATTCATATTATTCCACTTGGTGTTCAGTGTCTGCAAAAAATATAAATGTGAACCTCGGCGGTACGATGATCGAAGCGTTCACGTGTACATCGCGAATGATGCAGAGTTCGCTGTTTCACTGACAAGATCTCCAATTTCTGCCCATTCCATTCGTACACCGCCGCATAGAATTACCAACGAACTTGTTCGGTACAAGCACTATGACGATGTATCGTTTATCTCTCCTAACGTTGTGTTACGAAGCGGATTCTAATTGCTTTTCTTTAGCCGCCAGCCAAGTCTTATCGCGGTCTTCGAGCGTATGACGATCAATCGATTAAAGAAATCGAAAGAAAGTTTGCATGACTGTCTTTAACAGCAAGACCGATCGTCTCTTCTTGTTATTCTTCGTCATCGTAATCACCTTCCTCTCAATAATCGTAAGAGGTTTAACATTGTCAATTGATAATGAATACTTCACATTTTTTTTTAACTTCATCTTTTTCCTTTCTACACAGTAGACCATTGTTGGCAGTTACATAACGTTTACTTATCCGAGTAGATAATTTAAGAAGTAGTTAAGTGGAGATACTGTTGATATTTTGCTTTTATTGCATATAATTAAAGGCGCTGCTGCTATTGCTTATGTTTAATATGATAGATGGTACCGTTAAAGGCTAGTAGTTGTTTCTGTTACCTATTGTTACTAATGTTTTTAGAGATTTGCTTGTGCGCCATGAGACGGATGATAAGATATACAATTATGTCAGTCCTTAACACTCAATTTTTCTTTCGCCTTTAACATATACACACACATATATATGCATATATAGTTAATTGTTTGCAATTTTCTTTACTTCTGACCTCATTTGTTGATGATGCAATGGAACAAGTAACATGATAAATAAGTGCAATAATTTTGTGTACAATGATATAATAGAAAAGTAGAATAACGTCGCCTTATTTAAAAAAAAACACGATGAGAATAAAAATCTGTCAAGACGATATATTCTTTACCACACTAACAACACTGAATATTATTAGTAACTGAGAGGTTATAGTAAACAATGCCACGGGTGCCGCCATGTTGAGTTACGAAAGAACAAGCGCGTCACCTGGCGATGGAAAGTAAAGAGATTTTAGGTAAAGTTATTTGGCGGGAAAATATCACAGAATGCGTGCACGCAAATGTTCGATGATTATTTTCAATAGATTATAAATTCTTAATGAATCTCCTTTTCTTCTTTTCATCGTTTAAAAATGTTCAATCCTTATTAATTGCGAAGTCAAATGCTTGAACGTAGTTACTCCAGTAATAAATTGTTACTTTGCGATATAGCATCGTTTACGATAGTACCGTCGACTGTCTTTTTCTTTTCTATTATTACATAAATCATTCGTTCTTGATATATGAAAAATATCAATCGATCGAGCTCAACTTCGACATCCGCCACGTGATCTTTATAGTAAAGAGAGATCTTGCATCGTGTATCGAATGAATATTGCGTAAGTCCCTGTGTGTTTTTTAAATTTTCACTTCTTTTTTGTTGTACTATCTATTATTGTACTATCTTAAATACATAACGTAACACGTTTAATATACGTACATACCTCGTATACGCGATCCGTTAATTCCTCATTGCCCCGGTCATGTTTATAGATGACTTATGATATTACATCTTACGCAAGAAACTATGTCGTGTTTTTATCTCGTCGTTTTGTCGGTGAACAAATTTCGCCGGTTCTTAACACAAACGGTCGTTACCATTCACTATGAAAAATTCACACACGAGTGAGATTCATATCCGGTGCATCTTAAAGTTCGTCACGTATCGTCTTTTCCGACTGACTTCATTCTTGTTTTTATCGAGAGCTTCTAACCGAACGAGCGCAGGTTAGCCGGAACACGTGCTCTTGCTCTGGATTATCAACTGCGCGTTAACGCAGTAATTTCCTATCGTCGGAAAGTAGACCGCGACATCGCACGTAGTGACATCTGTTGTTGATTATGCATTGGGATTAGTTTTTTGGCATTTACGATGGTAGTCGAGTACTTGAATTAAATTGATAGATCTTTTGAGTATCTGGAATATTTAATATGTGGAATGATTCGGGGTTAGCATAAAATTTGCTCGAAAAGTTATTTAGAACGTTGTCTCATACGATCGAAGCCATATGGTTGATTCTCTGTAGTGTTTTAAACGGGGGCTTTTTAAATTCTTCGACCAATTGATAGAACTAAAACGGAATATTTGAAAATAATAGATTATTATAACGAGTGTCGTATATTCGTTATCATTGATATTTATTATAACAAAATAGAAAAGCCATATTTAAATTTATTAAGATACTATCGTTATGCTCTGTTCCACTGTTAAGGAATTAGTACCCCGCAATAAAGTTTCGCGAGCATGTGGTAACGATGACAATTTTTATTACAACTTTACCACCTTATTCGGTTAATCAAGTACCTTGTTTATTGCTCACATGAGTTTAAAATAATACGCACCGTTAAAACGAGAACTTACCGCGCTCTTCGTTGCACCGTGAGTTTCCCACATGTCAGCATACCTCTCAACGATCGTAGAAGAAATATTCCGTATAGAACCAGTTTCTTACTAAACGGTAGTAAAAGAAGGAAGAAACTAGTTTAACTCGCTGCACTCCACCTGCTTTCAATAATTTCACTCTTACCGTTCATTCGTTTTAAAAGAAATGGGAGGAAATAATTAACACTAAACCTATCAGAACGGTCAAATGACCGTTTTTGGGCCCGAAAAAATAAATGTTTTTTAATTATTACATGATAATTATTTCGTGTTTTATTGCCTATGCTAAATTCTGTATTATTTATAATCGACTGGAAAAGACTATAACGTTTATTTGAAAAGCGGTCATTTCACCGCCATCGGTAGAAATAGGTATATATAAAATGTCGGTAGGTTTAGTGTTAACGAGATGTCTAACGTAAAGGATTCATTGAATTGTCTCGGTTCGCTTTAATAAAAATGTATTTCGCATCGTTAATTAAAATCTGCATCGCGCAGATACGTTTATAATGTAGACGTGCTTTCAGAATATAGACGCAACTTAGGCCATCGAAGATGATTTTTTATTACATATTATATATTATATTGACTAACCGCCATTGAAGACCTCTCCTCTCTTCTCTTTTGCCTTTATTTGTTATTATTATTGTTATAAATAAGTATCGCGGAAATTCAAAAAAATAGAGCGGCTTGATTAGAAACTTTTTTTCTCATTTTGCTTAGTTAGCTATTTTAGATTCATCTCTCCTCTCGAACGTTGATACTCTTTTTACGAAGAAACTCTACGAGACTAGACACAAGAATTGTAACTACGACGTTTAACGCTGAATATCTCGAATCAAAAGTATCGATTCATCCGTCATCATTAATGTCACGATTTCCTCGTCGTTTCATACATGCTCTTCTTATATATTTAGGTATACCTTATCCTGATTACAATATATGATAATAACGATGACGATGACGATGATGATAATAATAATAATATTAATAACTGGACCTGCCAGCAACAACGATATACACAATTTATATCCAAGGAAAGCATACGAAGTGTTCTCTTTTTTAATTTTTATCGTTTTCTTGAACGCGCGGAGCTCGCGTGCATTTAATTTATCGACCGAGTCGTTTGAAGAACTATGTTATCCATTTTGATATTGGTATATTTCGTACGATTATAATATGTATTAGACGGTAAGGATTTAGCGAAACATTTGATTAGGATGCATCAGCAGTTTAGTTCGTCTGCTATTTTCTGTCTTTTTTTTTTTTTATTCTCTTTCTTCCTCGATTCGTCCGTTCGATTATGTAAATCGAATCGAATACCGCACAAAGCTTTTTTCCTTCTATATAATATACAGATCTCTCTCGATTTGAATCTTAATTTTGCTACTACTTACATATAATAACTTTGTACATCAAGCTCGGCTAAGCGTTATATTTTCGGGTATCACACGCGCATGTACAGAAAGATAAAGAGAAAGAAAGAGAGAAAGAGAGAGAGAGAGAGAGAGAGAGAGAGAGAGAGAGAGAGAGAGAGACACGCACACTCAAAAGTATCACAAAGCACGCTCGCACGCTTATTTACACACCTACGTCAGTATTTTAATCTAATCCAACATATAGAACACCGTCACAGTCGCGATGTGCGATACGCTATCACAAAATTTCTCCATTAAAATTCTCATTCGCTTCGATGCACTTAACATGTATACATAACACGCAATAACTTTAGGTACACACGTATTAATCGCCTGTGTATATATATATATGTAAATTTATTCGATTTCGGCCTCTATTCGCTTGTCCTAATTTCGCGGATGCTAAATTAATGTTTATCTACAGAAATTGCTGCGAAATATAGTAGGTTTTCCTCTAGGACGCGAAAAAAGAGCGCGCACGTTCCTACCGTGTAACGGAAAAAGGGAGAAAAAAAATGCTTTCATTTTTCTAAAAAGCTACGCGACTCGAAAAATCCGTTCGGAATGATTTTAGAAGCGATCTCCGACTACGGAGACGATTCGGCAGGCCGTAAAAATTTGCATACAATAATTCTCGCTACGCGTTGCGCAAAAGTTTTGCTCGGGCTTTTTTTTCTTATCGGCCGGATTTGTGATCGCAAAACGAAGATATCGTTAAAGAGCACGAAGGCGAGAAAGAAACGACGTTGAAACTGCACAAGCGGCTTCTTATCGTGACGTAGGTACCTACGGCCGTCACGATGTAATTTATGTTACTAGTCAAATTATAAATGCTAACTTTCCGTGGTCCCCTTCTTTCTAAACTCATTTCTAATAAGACTTCTACTACCCAAGGTTCCTTCTTTCTCCTTCACGATTTCGTTGTATTGTGCTTCGCTCTTATACCAATTCGTACGCTTCTTCTTTTTAATAAAAGAAAGGTTCTTTCGACGACGACGACGACGACTATCGGAGCGAGACGAATCACTGACTAATTCTACGAAAGAAATTCGATCGCTAGGACACGTCGAATGGACACTTATATAAATAATTAGCTTAAAACGAAAGAGATTTCTGATCTCTCTTCTTCTTTTTTAGTCCTTTACGTATTTTCTAATTTTCTAATTAGGAGAAAAGTCTGTTTATCGCGACGCGCCCTGTCTGATTTATATTATATTAGAGAAGATTATTAGACCTCTGATACACATTTACATGCACATTGTTAATCGGTACTCGGTGAAATAGTTTAAGTACACAACACGATTACATTTATTATAAACGTGAACGGACACGGAAGAAACGTTGAGTCTTAATCCTGCTTACGATTATAATTCTACGATTCATACGAATAGCCATCGTTTGTAACGTCTAACGTCTAACGGAAGTTCTCGTTAAACTAATTCTGGGGGAATCGAAAGCGTGGCCGTGTCGTACGATCATTTTTTTGTTACTTTTTATATGTATCGACCGTACGCAACACGCGATGAGGTATACATATAGAATATACATGCTATAATCCATGTATGTACGTATATTCAACGATACCGTGAATTTTTGCGCCTGTCTTTGACGCTCGTTAATCGTCCAATAAATTATGCATGCACAATACGAGGCTACACGTAAGACCATTTTAACCTACCCCCCATACCGATCGCTCGAAAAATTTGAAACTTGCTCCGCTTGCTATCGGTGTATCTTCGTTTCACCTTCGACTCGTTGATAAATGCAGATTTTAAGATTAAAGTGTAAAAGGGAGATCGCAGATAGAAATCTTTCGAAATATTATTAGCTTTATAAAAATTCCCCTATCGAGCTAGAGAGTTTTTTTTTAGTGGTAGTATACGCATATGATATCGGCTGACGCGTCTTTCGAGTCGACGATGTACACATAGCTATAGGAAAAAGATCGCTTGCTGAATGCAATAGTGGCACGATTACAAAATTTGGAAACTTGGCTTTTCACCATATTTCTATCGAAATTATTGTAAATATTTTACATATACCATCCATTTTATTTAAGAACCCTTTGGAGAAATAACGGCATAACTTTAACTAATGTCATTAAATTCAACTTCTAATTAAAAATATTAAAAATATTAAATTATAATAAAATATTAAATTAAATTAAATTAAATAATAAAATATTACATTTTATTCTGAAATAAATACATTAGACTAAAATGTAAAAGTAAATATGAAATTAAAAGCCGACTTAAGATCCTTTATTCTAAGTTATAAATTTATTGTATTTCTTAAAAAGCTAATCTCTCAACTATTACGTTTTTGAAATTGTGCAACTATTGTATTCAGTAAGCGAAACTTACACGAGTTTGGAAAATTTCGTGTTGTTAGCTTCCCAAACGAACACAATCGAAAGGAAGTTCTTGATTTGCGGATAATAATAAGATATGGCACGAATTAGTTGATACGATATCTGCCGTTTGCAATCGATACGCGTGACAGATCGTTGATCGAGGAACATTGATCGTGAAAATGATATTCACTTTCTCGAGCGTTTATTTACAAAACAGCTAAAAATACGCGACTATTTTTATAATATAACGAATTATATTCGAACCAAATCGAACGCAATATCGTTTAAAACTTTTCTGCGCGAGCTATTTCGAAGCCTCTTCGAACACAATCATACACGGCAATTAAACGTTCATCCGTTTTGTCTCCGTATATTAACCCTTTGCGGTCCGGGATGTTTTCGTATTTTTGTTCTAGTCGATCAGCGCCATATTTATAATTTTTATAAATTACAATTAAAATTAAAGTTTTTGTATAATAAATTATACAAAGTAATATATATAATATATATTATATTACAGGGAATATTCATCGAAACTATTAGTGCTTTCGAAACGTGATGTCGAATCACAATCGACATAGGACCGCAAAAGGGTTAAATGCAAATCGAATTTCCTTCGAAAACGTCTTATAATCAGTAGACGAATAAAAAATTACTTTCATCTAGATAGTCTTTAGACACATCGAAAAGTTTATCGACGAACAATGGTCGCTGGAGATATATCGTAGAAAAGTTGATATGTTTAAATAAATAAATAAGAGAAAGATGAAGTGAAGGTGATACGCGATTTTTCACCAAAGGAATCCGTTTTGAGCCTTTCTCAAGCGTCAAGTCGATCGTCTCTATATAGAATGTTCCTTCGTAGTCGACTTTAATCGAAGCCATAATTATTTAATCGACGGATATGCACTTTGTTTAAATCACACCAGAACATTGGCTACAAAAGATCCGGGAAAGTCACCGACGCTATTCATCGTCATTTATCAGGGATATCTTGTGGTTTAATATAAAATATAGACACACAATTATCTTCCTTAAAATGTCAAAAGATTAAACGGAAACTAATAACGTTGAGATCACGATCGTCATGTCGACAACGTTCGTTTTAGAGATTTTCAAGAAATTGACCAACGCGATTGCCGAGAAGAAACGAACCCTGCAAATGTAAAATGCCGTCCTATCGAAAAGATCCAACTACGCTCGTGCAACGAAACTTTGATTACCTAGACCGTAGCCGAAACTAAATAACACCAACAACGAATTCGACGGGAAATAAAATCTAACGCCTTCTCCCTCCGTCTTTATACAGGGTGTTTGGTAATTCGTGGTACAACAGGCAAGGGGGTGATTCTTCACATAAAATGGAGTCGAAAATATAGACTAAAGTTTTTTCATATAGGGCTTCAGTTTCGAGAAGTTAGGTTTCGTGAAGTACGCGTGTACTTAGACAGAGTTTGCTTCGTTCACTCGATCTAGCCCACAATTTCCATTGCTGCTTGTATCTGTAAACAGTATCGTTTAGGATATGATATGACTTTAATTAATAATTATCCGTAAATTTCAATAAAAACAAAATTGAAAAAAGCCCCGTATAAAAAAACTTTATTCTATATTTTCGACTCCATTTCGTGAAGAATCACTCCCTTGTCGCTTGTACCACGAATTACCAAACACCCTGTATATCGTATTACTTTTCATCGCTATATAAGTTACCCATAGATAATCAAAGTGTTTTATCGACACGAGAAATGTAGTAAGAGTGAAAATGCGGAACGAAATTGTCGAGCTCGTCGAACAAAGTTTTCCTTCTTCAGAGTGCGGTCCCGTTGTTGGACGAAGACATTTTGTCGCTATTAAGGTTGGGGTTGTTGTTCGAATTGGTCCTCGTTAGAATCTCCGTACTGTTTCTCGTTTTCGTGGTATCACGCGGTCCATTAAGAAAGTACGTTATCATGCTTCCTTTTCCTTTGACTTGTATGCTACCGCGACAAGTCAGAGGATAACCTTTGGCCAGTAGGATATCGTGAACTTCCCTGGTGACCTGAATTCTGTCCAAAACTCCAGTAGAATCCATTCTCGAGGCTACGTTTACAGCATTACCCCAAATGTCGTATTGCGGCTTTCTTGCGCCTATCACCCCGGCAACAACCTGTGTGTATGGAAATATAGATAATATAGCGTATTGATATAAATATGTAATATGTATATGTGTACGCAGAACGATTAAATGTGTATGATCAATTTCAATGTTTCTTTTTCATTTTTTTTAACACTAGGTTTACGTCCCATTTACATCCGTCAAATTGACGGCAAAAAGGTAAATAAATGCAAATGAACCGAGAAGGCTGATTTTTTAGAGATTGCGTAGGAGGGGCTTAGAAAAGCTTAACTTGAAATTGCCGACCAAGATTTCCTATGAGCTTTCTTTGCCATCTTGAAAAAAGGAGTAATTTTATTTGTTTGGCTATAACTCGGCTCTCCGTCATGATACAATCGCAATTTTCGTATTATGACGGAGAGACGAGTTATCACAACAACCAAAATTTTTATTATTATACAATATAATAAGTACTTAATAAGAAACTCCTCGAAATTACACATACAAGTAAGTTATAATAATTATACTACTTGCAAAGCACGATATTAATGCGAGCTCTGGAATTTCGTTAAACGAGAAAAAGTAAAGCTTTTCCCCCGAGATTTAGAAAGTACAACTCTCCAAACGAGTCTGAAGTCAAGATGAGCTACTTCTTTTACATTTCACAGAAACCTTTAACATAAATTTGGCCCTTCGCAGTCCGATTTTTTCTCATAACTTACATACCGAGCCGCGTTTTATTTCATTTCCAGCTCACATACCTAAACGTTTACAAATTTAATCTAATGAAGTAATTTCATTTATTTTAAAATGTATATTTAACAGAACCTAATTTATGTATTAAAACTTTTTCCATTCATTCAACAATGAATATGGCTCGCAGGTTGCTCGTCCCTGTTCTAAAGAATATTCCTAAGGTATTGTTTAGTAATAATATTTCGACATTACCGGTCCTATGTTGATGCCCACGCGCATCCGAAAGTTGTTGAAACTATGTTCATTAACGTCGGCCAGCTGTTTGCGTATTCTTAAAGCGTAGTCCGCCATAGCGGTCACGTGTTTGTAATCCCTCATGTCGCAGGTGCTCTTCGTCAGGCCTGAGAAAAGGGAAAACGTCGAGCGATGAAGGCGCTTATAAATAGCAACATTTCCAATGTTTACATACGTGCCCGGTTCGCGTTATTGACTAGGTAGTCGTTGTGACTTCACCTTTACTATATGCAAACGTTGAACATGTAAAAAGGGAGACATGCGATCGGGGTGTTACGTAAATAAATAGAATATCGTTTTTATAATTACGAAACAAAAGGGTTGACCGTTCTCTTTGCTCTTGAATCTATTAAAGCACGAGCATTACTTTCTTTCATTGTAATTAATTAAATATCCATTAAGCTATCCATTTTTCCAATTATTAATTCTTCACATTCCAATTGATTTTAAAAATTGTATTGTTTCACTACGCGTAACGACTCAACTGCTATAATACTAAAGATATAAATTTGAATAAATATTATATAAAGAAATGTAAATGAATATAAATAGAAACAGTTTGTTCCTTGATTTATGAAAAATTATATAAATTATTATCGATCGTTCTCAAATAGATGAATTTGTTTATTTTCACTCTTTTTTATCATTCTTACTGCCATCGTTTATTCATTGTTTTCGTATAATTATTCGAAAAACCTTGTGGAGCGTAAAGCGACCACATTCGACGATGCATCGAAGTCTATCGAATCGAGATGTCGAACGAGCAAATTTTCATTCTAATCGAATAAGGTATAAAAAAGACATGTACGAACCGGATGCTGCCATGTACGTGGCACCGGTGCTCTTAATTTTCTCGATGTACTTGAACTGCTCCTCGGCTAGAAGCTCGTCGAAGTCAGCGATGATTTCGTTGAGAAGTCGGAGGCACTCGACGCCTTCGTTATTCGCTTCGAGCTCGACGTAGAACTCCGAAAAGTTCGGTATGGAGGCGAACATTATGCAAACGAAGTCGCATTGCTCGTGATAGAGCTCCTGGAAAAGTAAAGCACTCCAATGAAGACGATGTACTACACACAATGCAACGTTTCAAAATTCTATTTTCGAGGTATGCACGCGGGCAAGTATTTTCACGTATAGATGGAGGTTCTTCGTGCACGCTAATTTTGTGTCTTATGATTTTAACCAGTGCGTACGACTGATGAAATTAATTACTTGTCTACTTATGTTGTAGCCTTCGACTCTCGAGAACTACCTGCGTCGCTTTAATCATTTTCTAAGAGTCTATGTTATCGTCTATTGTTTGTAATAGAATTTTACTTATACTATTCTATGTTTCGGAATTGAAATAAGCATGCAAATTATCATAGTTTATTTATACGTTTTACGGAACGAGTTTATCCCCATTGAATTGGCTCATTTGTTAAACAATTTGTATGGATCTCTATAGATCACTTGTCTACTTATGTTGTAGCCTTCGACTCTCGAGAACTACCTGCGTCGCTTTAATAATTTTCTCAGAGTCTATGTTATCGTCTATTGTTTGCAATAGAATTTTACTTATACTATTGTATGTTTCGGAGTTGAAATAAGCATGCAAATTATCATAGTTTATTTATACGTTTTACGGAACGAGTTTATCCTCGTTTAATTGGTTCCGTAATTATTTTCGTAGATAATGTAATGACACATATTGTGTTTAGTATTCTAAATAATTACAAATTCGTTACAATTACGTATTACAATACATGTTATGTTATATTGTATTCTACGAGTTTGTTAATGATCAAAGATTGACGGATTCAGTTGGAAAAACATAGTCCTGACATAGTAGTCTCGAAAATAATCCAAATATAGGTACTATAAAAATAAAATAGCGATCTTACGTCGGAATTAACGGTGGAAAGAAAATGCGCGGCCACGTGCTCCGGCAGTATATTCGCCAATAATTTTTGATTGTAGGCCTTGAGATGTTCCATCTCTTCTTTCTCCTCGGTTGCCTGAAGTTTCCACAGGAAGTCTAATCTACAAAGAAATATATCCTACAAAATTTCGATTCTGACTTCAACGATTTTTTAAACGAAAGTTTCGCTTCTTTACGTAATTTCGAAAATGTTGAAACATACAACAACGTTGATTATTATAAATGTTTGTTTCGTACAAACATTAACGTAATTTTGAAATATCCTGTATTCGTATATTAAGCCTACCTGTAGGTCGCTTCGGTGTGTTGCGAATGAACGAGAAGACACGCCATGAAAAAGACTACCAGAACACCGGCGAGCCACTTCTCGGCGAGGTCCAGGCCATCGTCGTTCATCGCTTGATAAATACTAACGCCTAAATAACAGGCCACCACGATGCTCAGTACGGCGACCTTGAAGACCGAAGTTAAAATTTGGTAGACGGCGCAGGTCACCATAACCAACATCACCAGTACCGGAAATAGCTGTTGCAGAAAGATGCATGAAATTATAAAAATAAATCGCGAAAGAACGATCGTAAATTCGTAATTACGATAAATAAACGATGGGCAACGGGTTTATCACGAACGACATAACCCGAGGGTATGTACATCGTTGGCAGAGGTTCCTCTTTTCTTCTTCTTCGCAATCGTAAATATCAATTTCAAGACCTATCGCGTTTTATGGCTCGCGTGCTCTCTTCGTAGTCGTTTCTTTTAATTTGAAAATGTGGCCGATAATGTTGTTGCACGAATGGGTTTTAAAACAAACGAGATTGCTTGAATTTCCGTGCGGCTCGTTCGTACGTTTTATAATACAGTTCGGTTATACGATATCGTGAAAAGCTTGAATCTTTGATCAAATTAAATAACGCCAATTAGGAACAATGCATTTTTTTAAATAAACTTCTATCTTCGTAATTCTTTAAATTTATACGAAAGAGTATACCTATTCGATAGAAGTCTAAGGGTACGTGCATACTATAGATTTTAGTATACTAGACCGATAGTTTGATATCGACATCGAGCTGCGTCACTGATTTAAAACTACGTCACCGAAAATGAACGACTATTTTTCTATAGTATATAAATATTTAAATTAATTATATATTGGCCATTTTGATCCAATACATTTTGCCAATACTGATCTTTGCTTGCAAAAAATTGAATTAAGTAAAAATTAAATTAACGTGACTGATGAGTTATATTTGGAAAAGAAAGAATCTTTCAGTTTAGACATTGAATTAGACTTTTAAAATTTAAAATTGTCAAATTGACACGAACCCTGCTTGAATTTTTGTATAAACGTAACTCGAAACTCACGTCGGAGAAAAGAGTGTAGTAGCACGGTCCATCCTGCATCTCCATTCTCTTAACCATGACGGTGGAATTGTCAAGCCATTCGGTGGACGCAGCCGAAGTATTATTTCCGCAGACCTCACTTCCGTCTAGCTTTACCTAAAGCGAGAGAAGAGCAAAAGACAATAACGATCGCTCGTTTCGTATTCCCTTGCTCTATCAAGCATGTATGTACAATGTACATACGTAGTACGTACAAACGTATTGAACTTTCGATGGAAAAGCTCTCGCTTTCTCTCTCAGTCTGTGAAATTTGATCGTATTCGCTAAATATTGATAGCGTAAGGCAAAAGATATCAAATTACTATTCCAACCGGCAGAGGATACAAACGCGTACCTACCGTTCAAACGGAATTAGAGAACTGTAATCATTAGGAAAAACATCCGATCGATACTTTTTAATCCTACTTCGCGCGTACCTTCGCGTCAAAGGAGCGGAAAAGCGAAGAATCGAAGAATCGAAATTGAATGGAGACCAGTGAATGATGTTCGAATGGCAAGAAAAGAACGCGATCAAATTTCAACGTCCCGATCAAAACTTTTTTTTTAAACCGTGCAAGTAATACGCATCGATGTAACATTCTTCTTCTTATTATCATCGTTATATTACTATATAATTTCCTATATCATTATTATCATTAAATAAATAGTAGACGGTAAGGACTTGCGTTCTTAACTATTACGACATCTACTACGTATTAGTGAAGGAATAATATCGAAGAATAAATACCCAAGTACAAGTTACGATATATTTGGAAGTGTTAATGTTAATATCACATGCATTTATATACAGTAGAACCTCGATAATCTTGATAGAAGGAAATAATACTGCGTGGACTAAATGTCCACTTAAAATTAGTATGAAATTTACTGTTCGGATAATAGAACATTCTGATGATAGAACATTCGGATAATAGAAAGTTCGGATAATGAGCGTTCCGATAATCGAGCCTCTACTGTGTACATATGTCTATATATTTAATGTATAAACATAACAAAGTAATTCTATATAAAAAATACGAAAATAAAGCTACATTTTGTAAAATTATTAATTAGAAACTTACCAAAGGTGAAAGAACGGTAATGAAAGTCAAGAACACGACGACGCTGGCGATACTCTGTGCGACGGTACGATTTTCGAAAATCCGCAAGGCCATGTTTCGTACCCACTGCGGCACCGTCTAGGAGAGAAAAAAAAAGAGATAGACTAAAGATATTTGGACGGAATAATTTAATGGCGAAACGAAATATGATCCGTTCGAACGAGCACGGACGACGATGAACTCGAGGGATGATCGTCGAACGGCTTTTGGGGAGAGGATAAAAGCGAAATCAATCCGTGGAAGAGTTCCTATCGTCGAAGGCATAATGGACGAATCGATAATTTTGGCACTGACCTGGAATCCTGACAGGAAGTCAAGGTTAAGAGGAAGTGGCAACTTTCCAAAGAGCGTTCTGCCACGATCGATTCCAACGACGAGAAACCGAGAGCCGTATGTGCGATCGTTTTCTACGTGTACGTGTTACGTGTACGTGTGTCGATGTGGGTGAGAGCACGACATATTTCACGAATGTGCACGATATGCACGAACGTCAGAAAAATGTAGATATATGGGATGATATAACTGGTGTATATAGGTATATATGTATATATCGAAACTCACCTCGTTCTTCTCGGCAAGTAGAATGCCATTAACCAGGGCTATCACCAAAAAGCTTACAGCGGTACACGCGTAGAAATATATGCTCCTGAAAAAGTCACGATCGTTTAACTATAAATGATGTGTTATTATTTTATTTCTTTTTATTACACTCTTATTTTACTTATATCGTTTTATTAACTTGTTAACTGCGTTTGTGCAAATTTGGCGCGTTCGTCGAATATACTCAACATGAAAAAAATTATCATTCTCTTGAAAATATATAACTTTAGTAAAAAGTAAAGAGATTTTATTTGGTTCTATATTTTATCGTGTTACTATTAAAACTGTAACGTTCAATGGTCATGTTCAATTTTTATTTAAACATCTTTGAAGTATTGTTAAGCAAAAACAGAATCTTGTAGATTGATTTCAATTACGCACTTTAGGAGGAATTTTGAAAACAAAATTCGACTGTTAATAGCGATATGTAAAGACGTTAGCGCGATGTTAAATAATGTAATAATGTATTTACCCGGAAAGGGTGATCGCAATGGCGACCACCACGACCATGTAAACGAAACCGGAACACACGAAGTAGGCGGAGAGCATCCTGTCCCTTTCGCGCAAGTACTGCAACATATTGCGGTAATGATCCATATTTTATAGACGTTTATACGATTGCATATATGAGCCCTTCATTGCACAAATCGATTAACTCCATAAAACAAAAAGTGAGGAAATGCGATGAAATAATAATAATAATATATTGGTGCTTTTACGATTAGATCTAAGATTTTTCAAAAAGTGGAGTTAATCGATTTGTGCAATGAACGGCTCATATAATAATAGGTTATTACTCGAGAGAACTCTGTTAAATAAATTTAAATATCTACTAATTAATTGTAAGACACTTATAAACTATAATAAAGTTTTAACACCATACTTCAGTCGTACTAATTAATTCTAATACCACTTACCGTTATCATTAAGGGGAAAGATATTAGTACTATCGATAATCGTCTTACCTTTTCTTCGACGTCAGGTCTTTGAAACGTCAAAATAAAAGGCGTGCAATGTTCGGCTCTGAGACGATCTATGCTTCTCGCGTCTATGGCTCTCATCAAATATTCGTTCACTTCGTCTTCCGGATCCTTTTCACATTCGGTGCTCTCGCCGAATCCTAATCTGTTAAAAAAGATACAAGGAAGTTCTTGTCAAATTTATCAAATCGTGAAAAAATTGAATCGTCAAAGTCAAGATTAAATCGTTTTTTTAATAACAATAAGCTCGTACGTGACCATTGTTAAGATGCTCGTATTGAAAGTAACGTACATTAAGCGTAGAATATCTCAAAATAATTTATCAAGATATTTGTTTAGTGTAGCATGAGTTTTTTTTTTATTAAATCCTATCATCAAACTTGAAAATATGCATTCTGTAAATTTCAACAATTCATACGATAACTGGAGAAATAAAAATAAACGTTCAAAGATCTATAAGTTACTTCAATTTTAAGGAACATAGGTACGCAGGAAGGAACGTAGAAATCTATCGACCACCGTAATATTTCCCGACGTAAGTAAGAATAGTTTCATTCGTTCGTAAGAAAAATATCGCTATATTCTCTTCCTCACTTGGTCTGTTTCCCATGCTGCGATCCGTGACCCATGACTCTCATCTCCTTCGACACATTTCCATTTACTGAAAATCCTTTTTTTATGCCGGACGTAGCGACGTTGTCCTTGTACGTATCACCGGGAACGATTAAATAAGTTTCGATATTGTGTTCCTTCAAGTAGGCGTTTCTGTCACCACCACGACCCTCCTCGACCCCATAGTATCCTCCCAAGCAGTCCAAGGTCTCCTTCGTTATGTGCACCCGACTGAAAAAGTGTCTGGCTAACGTCTACCGGTCTTTATTTTCTAGCCTTTTTATAATAAAGTATCGCTACGAAGATAGCCTCGTGAAAGTAGGCAAGGGGAAAAATAGTAAAGAAATATCGATCGATCGATATGAGAATGGCATTTTATCGTGATTAATGGTAACCCTTATGGGTTTTTTGAGAGCTGTACAGTAAATCCCCGTATAGCACGATTAGAAAATTAAGAAAACCTTATATAAGACGACACATGGCGAGAATTTTTAATTTTTATATTACACAAAGAAAAATAATATTTCCAATTTAATTTTGCCTTTTTTAACTAACATAATATCGTATTGTTTAGGAATTCAACTACCGCGTTATACGGGGATCTACTGTATACGAAGTTCTCACTAAATTATGCCACAAAAAGAAAAATAGTTACTAACCCGTACGACATGTACCATTATAATAAAATTACCTTATTACGTTATACCATTCGTTGATCTAACTAGATTATCTTTCTTATTAGCACAGAGATACGAATTATCTCTTTTCATTGTAACGATGAAAGTAAATTAGGGCAATTGAGTTACGTGATCCACTTCGCATAAGATTTTCGTTATAAATTTACACTGATGTATATACATATGTATATGTATATAGATATTGTATATATGGTTTCTACTCACTCACCCCGGTATCCCACCACTTTCCATATAATTAGCCAAAGTAACGTCGTTGCTCCAAACGTCGAATTGCCACTTTCTCAAGCCTAGAACTCCGCAAAGTACACGGCCGGTATGAATACCAACCCGCATATTTACGTTCACCGCCATCACCTCGCGTACCAGCCTACGTGAGAGAAAAACGAAATGCGTTTTCTCATTTATAAGAAATCTTACTGGAAAATGGAGAGAAAACGGAAATTCTATGTTCAGCCATTTTTGATAGGTTCAACGATCCATTGACGATTACGACGTATTATTCTCGTCGCGAGTACAGAGATCTTCGATTTTCTTGATAAAATTACGAGCGGCAATCGAATTCGCGAAATTCGTCGACCGATAATGAAATTATGGATTTCCTTCGGAGACCTATAAATGGCTTATGAATATGTTATTTCGTAATGGTCTGTCGCGAACCAATTTCAGCGTCAACTGTTAAGATATTTATGATGGGTATTAAAGGAAAAGAAAATTTTACGTTTAAAGAAAGAATCGTTAATTTTTGTATCGAATAATTTCGGAGACGATGGAATTTGAAAATGGTAAGTACGCGCCGATCGTATTGTTATTTGATGGTTTTAATCCTCAGCTAGTTTCGTAGCGTTAAAAGTAACTAGTAAAATAAACTATCAGTGGAAAAAGTAATTAGTAAACATTTTTTATTTATTTCTCTTTTCAATAGTATAATTTACTATTGATTAATATTAATCAAACAAGAAACTATTTAATTTCACGCGTACAATTGTTTGAGATTGATTTTAAATCAATTTAACAATAAATTTAATGAATAATACTGATGAATAAAGTTATACGTCACTAGGAGTTTGTTTTGAACTAACGATGCCACTTAGATATCTTTATATAATATAAATAAAATAAAATATAAAAGATAAAAGATAAATGTACAAGATATGCTGAGGATTAAATTAAAAAAGAAATCTTTACAAAAACATGAGTATTGTATAAAAAGAAATACCATTCAATAATTTTCAATATACTCCCAAAAGGATCGAGTTTAATACTTCCGAACGTAGAGCGATGCTAATGATACGGGCGTAGGAAAACAAGAGAAGAAAGGAAAGAAAAAAGAGAAAAGCCAGAAAAAATAACGATCTATCATGAACTCACGTGATCGCATCAATCATATCCAATCCCATCTCTACGCAACAGTGGGCATGATCGGGTCTCGGCTCTGGTAGACCCGAAACACAGTAGTAGCAATCTCCGAGGAGCTTTATTCTCAGGCAGTGATGCTCGGCGGCCAATCTGTCAAACCTGCAAAAAGAAAAAGACTCTGAGAACGAATCTTCCACCGCGCCAGTCACTCGTGTTTCTTTTCTGATCCGTGTTAGCCCTTTCATCGTGGTCCACATTCATCGTTTTCGGACGAACGAACGACGAGACGATGATTCAAATCGCATAAATCCAAGTGGTTACACGATAATTAATTAACCCCATTAATTAATGATTCATCGTCTATACGTGAACGAGTATTATTAGGAATAAATGATCGATACCACCGTTGGGAGCAATTCTACGTAGAAAAATATTTATTGTTACGAAGTAACCGAGGTTGTAAGTGGAAAGGTACAAAAAGGGACGAAAACATGTACGGTTTCCGTTTGATTCTCTTTTTCTCTCACTTTCCCGGTGAGAACTTTTTTCTCGTCGCCGAAAGAAACGACGCTTCGATCGACGTCGAAAGAAAATACTGGAAGCAAAAAATGTAAAGTCGTCGACGAGCTTCTGCACCGCCCTTAGGAATCGTTCAAGGGTTCGGCCCTTTTTTTACTTTTTTTCTGTTTCTTTTTCTTTGCAGTAAACGGGCGATCGTTTTAACAAAGATCCCGTCCTTTCTTTTTTCGAGCCAAGGTTTCACAGCTTTATCACTACGTTACGGTCGTTCTATTTTCCAAGTTATTTTTATTCGAGATTAGAAAAAAGAGATCGACGCGAGAGCGATAAAATATATTCGTATTCGTGGGAAAGAAACGTTTCCAATTGACCTTTCCTACGTTTGTCGAGCCTTTTTGTACTAAAAATCAATCGTTAAGTGGTAAGCGTTCGGTGTTCGTACGTGCGAGTCGCGCGTATCATTGTTAAATTTCCATCCATTCACAACGTTCCCATGACCGAACACGACATGCCCATTATCGATGCACCGAATGCAATCTTTTATATTCACGCGCGAATTTTCAAACGGATTTTGAATACGCTAACGCCTACGATTCTCTCATCCTTCGTTCGCCTTAGTCGTTCGAATGATTCTTACCGTGCGAACAGCTCGTTCAACAGCCTGACGAGTTCCTCGGCCGTGCATTGGTCGGAGAGAGACGTGAAACCGCAGATATCCGCGAATAAAATACTGTCAGGAAAGAGAAAATGGGAAATCGTTAGTAAAGAAACTTTATAAAATGTGAACGAGCTTAATTTTTGTTTCAAGACACTGATATGCGTGTGTAGCATTACTTTTCGAAAAGTTTGAATATTTATAGCATAACCATTTGAGTGCTGGCCGTTTTTTCTATATACTATTCAAATTTGCTGAACAAAAAACGATGAAAAGAGGTGGCTTTTTAAATATTTAATATCTTTCATAATTTTTAACATTTTTAATGTATTATTATTTATTAAATGTATTATTTATTGTATTATTTATACTCGCGTAAGAGGTAAATTTTTTATTCAACAAATTCTCACGTTATGTGTCAAAGTTTGCTCGATCATATGTGAGGCGCGATAGCGCTCGCCGCGCTTTTGGCCCAAACAACAAAGAACGCCATTGCGCTCCTCAGCACTCTAATGGATAAACAATATGAGAATATGGTACAGTTATAATATTTAATTCCGTTGTAAGTTTCACCGTAAAATATATTTTGATACTATTTTTCAATATGATCGTTCACAAAATTAAGTATTAATTAAAATATTTAATTTTCAGATATTTAGTTGGAACGGATATAATTAGTGACGTTAATTTTGTTCCACTAGAAATGAAGAAACGCGTACGCGCATATGTCAGTGTCCCTGAAGAGGTAAAAACGTAATGAAAGGAGTCTTAAGTTAAAATTTCTCTCGGCGTCCGACTACTATAATTCATTCACGAATCCCGTTCTATTCGTGGCACCAAAAATTGAATAACTCTGTGGGTAGAAACTCGAGACTAGTGGTTCAAAGAAGCGCGACCGCTAAAACGAAGTTCTCGGTATTCGAACAATGCGGTTTTGTCGCTTGCTAAATTACGCGAGCCGAGCTTTGACTTTTCCAAGTCTTCCTCGTGAGAAAATCTATTTGCACAGTGATCGCGTCGTCCACAGAACGTTAACGCTTCCATTTTGCACCGGGCTATACAAAATACGGTAAAATCGTTAGAAACGTTCAGTAAGAAGAAAGCTGACTTATCTTTCGTTGGATTCGCGATAAACGTTTATAAAGCAACTGGTTAAAGATCGAAAATACTCAATGAGCGAAAAACGGCAAAAATGCGTTATAACTTTTGATAAACAACTAAAATAAGAAATTTTCCGTCATGGTATTATTGATCTTTAAAAATATCATAACTGCATATTTTTAACGCGTTCAACATTTAACGCATTGTAGGTTGCGTTTTTTTTTCTAAAAATTGGAAAAACATAAATCGTGACACAAATTTCGCGTTATAATATTTTGTTAAATACTAAAAATGTTTTAAAATAGTAAAGATACGAAATTTCTTGCGGTTGTTTATCGAAACTCATATCTAATGCACTTTTTTCGTTCATTAAGCGTTTCCGGTCTCTAAGCCTAACATATACGAAACATACTATATAAGTTAAATAAACTAACATATATACATATAGGTAACACGCGATGAATTGAACGATTATGCTCCGATCGATCACTCGCGAGACGTACACATGTATGTACACACATACATACTTACATACCTAACGTTTTCATGTCGTTGGATATAAATCTTATGGAACATCGTGTCTTTTGGTTTTCCAGCGATGTCCGCCTTCATCTCCATCGCAACGTGTCTCGGAAGGACGCTCAGTAGAAGTCTTTCCTGAAAGCACGTAGAAAAGTGCAAGAAATTATTTGATTTTCAAGGAAGATAATGAAATTTCCTTTATCCGCTACTTCCTAGGAAACTTTCGATATTTTTATTTTTAGAAAACGATTTTAGAAAACGTAAGGAAGCACGAACGAACGATTGTTAGACAAGCTTTTTATCGATAAAAATATTTCTTCAAGCTCTCGAGGGCGGATACCCAACGTTGCACAGATAATGGCCATTTTCCGCCTCGTCGTCGATTTTATATATCGTATTATCATTTTCATTCTTGTTTTGGTCCATAAACGATACAGAAAGACCCATGTTACGGATTCCAGTCGTGATATTTGATCGGAAGAAATGCTTTCGAAAAACTTCCGTATTCCCGACTGCACGTTCCCACAGCTTTTGTAACCAGGAACGAAACAACGCTTGTATCCTTGCATATCGAGGACTTCGGTCTAAACACATTGTGTAGGTACGTTTAGTTATGCGTATCACGTGTCTTTCTGTGCTTAGGCAATTTCGTTGAGAAAATAGGTACGAACGGCACGAACATAGGACTAAATCTATTTGAATGTGTGTTCATTTTGCGAATTCAACCAATTACAAATTGTGCGTGAATTGTTACTGCGTTGAAATTTTGCCACGTGCGTTTAGGTACCTACTATACGTTCTACATCGAGTCCCATCTCATATCGTTTGCTATAAAATATTTTTCTATTTGTGTTATAAAAAAGTTATAAGATTTGTCGGATGAATATAAAAAAAAAATCCGCAAAAGTCGTTTTACATTCAAGAATATAAATACATTTATATAAAGAATTAACACTAAACCTACCGACATTTTATATACATACACCTACATATTTCTAGCGATGGCGGTCAAATGACCGCTTTTCAAATAAACGCTATATTCTTTTCCAGTTGATTATAAATAATACAGAATTTACCATAGGCAATAAAACACAAAATAATTATCATTTAATAATGAAAAAACATTTATTTTTTCGGACTCAAAAGCGATCATTTTATCGCTCTGGTAGGTTTAGTGTTAATAACAAAATGAATAACGAATTAATTTGTTCGATTAAATATTATTCAAAAGGAAGCATCGAAAGTAATATCTACCGTTCGACAAAATGTTACATGTCTACACGTAGTTTTCATCGAAAAGAAAATTCATGTCGAGCAAGTAAACGAAAAATGTTTCGCCTTTGATCGTTGAACTCTAATCTCTGAACTTGACGTAACCGAATTCGGTGTAACAGAGCGAGGTAACTGTAATGGACCGGACAATGTCGAGAACAGAGTGGCTAGTTGCCGGTAGAGTCGAGTTGAGCGTATAGGATGCACGCTTGTACTTCTTACGCGTGTTCCCCTATATGTATAGCACGTATATATACTTACGTAGCGAGTACGCCTATAAATGTACACAGAGTCTTGCCACGTATGCGTGTGTAATGCAGATGTAAAGCTATCGCGTAGCGAGCAATCGATTTAACCCATGCGAACTGACGACCGTAAGGTCTCATTGAAATTTCAAATCTCTCTCTCTCTCTCTCTCTCTCTCGTTCCCCCTCTCCCCCCTCTATCTCACCCCTTCGGCAATTACTTCTGCTTTCATGAGTCTCGAAAATCGGGTTGCGTTACGATTAGGCGAATTATATTTCTGTACTCCGAGCTTGATGATCATTTATGGGATCCATATAAACCACACGAGGTTTAAAATATTTCCATTTCATGTTATTTCCGTTTCATGTTGTTTCCGTGGCTTATATTTATAATCGAGGTTAAATTCATTTGTAAGATATAGTTAATTATTATAATTCGTTATCAGGCTTCGCATGTACACTATTTCTTCGCGTGAGATATCTACGTGTATGTATCTACTATATCTATGTTCGATGACGTGTGATAGATATCACAATTATGCAAATATCGAGAGGATATTAATTCGATGAATATCGAGTGTCTCCACGGCAGGATGTATCGAATAGGAAGAAGCAAAATTTGATCTCCCTTTATATCGGGAGTAGTCGTGCTGATAGAAGCTGAGTTATGCAAGCAAAATAATACGATCGAGACATTGTGCATGCGATCGGAAAATAATACCGTTCTTTCTCCATTGTATACATTACGACACGTTATAATAGAGGTGCATGAGAAATATCGAGTACAGGTATTGATAATGCCAATTTTATTAGATCACCCGTATATTTAGGAAATCGGTAAAAAAGAGAAAGAATTGCTCGATGTATTGGCATCGAAACGATTAGCTCGATGGCTATTACATGACTGCTTTATGACAAAGGCTCGCGTCGAGCGTCGATATGCATTTCACAACAAAACAACAACTTTAAGGAATAGAATCTTTACAGTAGGTTTTTCCAACAACCAAAA
>JAIFRP010000021.1:2086800-2096959 GCA_032403825.1 Odynerus spinipes | reverse complement strand
ATCTATCCTTGTTTCTCTTTCCTTCTCTCTTTCTCTTACCTTTTTTCGATACTCCGTGAAAACAATACGCGAGTAAAGAGAAAGGATCTTGATTACATAGGAGAAATTTAATGGATAGCAACTTTTATTCCTACGAACTCGCGAATACCAGCGAGGATCGACGATGGGACTAAGAGATGAACGCTCGTACACTCTTCATCGATCGACTTGCCGATGGCGAAGGCCGCAGGGCTATAGCGTGATACAAATTGGATTGGTGCCTCTTATCTCGTTAGAGAAATTAAAGAAAAATACTCGCGGTCGGTACAGCGGCTCTTATTAAGATTGCTCACGCGTTTCTTTCGTTCTTGAGGCGATGAAAGTTTCGGCAAAGGGTATGTTAAAGAGAATGGATATCTCAACGCGACTGGAATACGTTAGTGGAATAGTGGTGCGTAGGAGTTTTATTGAAAATTTGGGAAAACCAATAAAATTAATATCGTAACGCAATTAACATTACTTTACGGTTCATTTAAATATCTCATTGTGTATAACAATTGCCCACAGTAATCATCATTCGCGGCTAGTACAACTCGATTCGAAAAACGAGAAAACTCTGGCGAAGGAGATTAAAAAAGCCGAGAGAAATTTCTAATCCAGATTTTCCGATAACGCGAGTTCGACTTGTCGAGAAATTCATTGACGACTTTTTCATTCGTTTTTCTTTCCTTCTTACTTTTTAACCGACTTCGAAAAGGAGGAGGTTACTCGATTCGACAGTGGGCGATGTTGCTCTTTTTTTTTTTAATTCGTACTTTCTTGGATGAGTTTCTTTTACTTTCTCGTCGGCCGGCCTACAGAAATATCGATTGGTCGAACGATAAAATTTATTTTCTCACGACGAGATGAAACATATTCGTATATACCTATCTATGCACGTGTATTAGTAACCTCATCGAGACGACGGTGAATTCTACCCTTATCTCCAGATGAAAACAACCCCTACACACGTTCTCGTTATACGATCCAATAAACACGCTGTGAAATGTACGTCGGGATTAACGTCACCTTCCCTCATAACCGACGAATATTGCCTGACTTTCCTTCTTGTTCTCTTCCCCCCCCCCTAATATATGCTGGGCTCTTACTGTTTAATAGAACGTTTCAACGAAGATGAACAAGGACTTAGGTGGGAACGTTGATTTAAAGAGAGAAAAAAAAAAAAAGATTTCTAATCTCCATTAGAACACACGGGTATCCGGAAGATCTCGCGAGCATTTGTTCCGTCAGTATACATACTACTCAAATTCTCTAACGGATTTCGTTGCAACCACCTGTAGGATTGCCGAAATTATCCTGATATTCCCTCTATTCCCATAGGTTCTTGTATTTAGGTTTATCTTAATATTTTGTTACTAGGGGTGATTCTGGTAAATGTGTAGTGCATGAGTGTACGCAGGTGACCAAATCCTTAGGGCGGCCGCTAGCGTACTTCAAAGGATGAGAGTAAAATAAATATATCGAATATTTTTATGGACTTTTTTATCCTCCTCAATTATATGGGACTGTCATAAAAAATAGCAGCAAGCTCCCATGGGTGGAGTTACGTTATGAATCTACTCGCGAGTCACATTGATAAGGGCAGTCCAATATCTTGTCTAACAGCCCAAACCCGGCCCTATTCTTTTTATTTTTTACAACGTGGTCCTCTGTTAAGGAAGAAGAATTCGGTTAAAAAATAGTGTTGTTTATTTTTTCTTATTAGGTATATTGGCTTAATAGGAAAGAAATTTCGCTTTCTAGATGTTTTTATTATTTAGTTTATAGATAGATGGAAGAGTGGCATAAATAATAGAAGGAATTATATTATTGATTAAATAAAGTATTATAAGGTTTTGTTTGTTTGTAGATATGTATGTGTTGCATGTATATGGATGTTGGGTGTTCGGTATTTTATAGTAGGTTAAGTGTTATGTTTATTGTTATATATTTTATGTACTAGTTATGTTATTTAGTCGATAGACTTTATAAATGTAATATAGGTATGTATGGGAAGAGGGAGGAAAGGGAAGTTGTTGTAACCCTTAGGGGAACAATAAAGAATATACATACATACATACATACATACAAATAACGTATTATATTATTAAGTGTATACAACTTATTTATTTCTTTTTAATATCAGAAAACGAAAGAACTTTTCCACCAAGCCAATATTGAAAAAAGATCGTAATGAATAATAAATGAATCGTATGTATGTACAATAAACGAATTCACTTTGTAAAACTATATATAAGGAGATCGTTCATACAATTCTCAAAGATCTTTAATATTATTAATATTAAAGATTAATTACAGTAGATATACGCCGCAAACCCTACGAAATTAGAAATTCAACATTCCCAGATGTTCATAAAGAGAAAGACAGAGAGTTATACTCTGAATCTTAATTATTTAGGAGGTTTCTCAGAGTCAGAACTACCCTCGCTACGCACGCAAGGACGCGAAGAGACCCTAAGCGTCCTAAATCGTTGCGAATTTAATCCTGAAATTACACGCAATTGCTCACAACCCTTCTTAATATTGCACGCCCAGAACGTTGTCTATTTGTCAGGTAACAAGTTGGGGAAAATTTGAGGAACCATTCGAGCGTGTATCGTAAATGGAATTTTCCCCTCTCGGGAACGCGGGCTAGAGTACCATAAAAAAAATTACGAGGACGATATTAATTACACCTTTTTATCATTGATGTAACAATAACAATGGAAATCAGTTTCTTTATGGAACTGATATTTTTCTTCGATATCAGGATTACCAACGATTAATATCGACGTATCTAGATATAGAAGGCGATTCAAATAACTGACACCACTTCGATATTTCTGTAGTTATTAATTTTAACGAACAAGTCAACGTATATACTATGTATTGTTTAAAACTGTATAAAAATTGACTATTACTTAAAATTTTTTACGCACATCATACATTATTAGGTACACTAAATATTCACATCATTTAACAAATTTCTCGGTTTTAAATATTATACGAATATATCACGGGAAATCTCATAAGAAGTATTATTATAAATTTAATTAACTTCTATGAGAAAATACCAACCAGTCGCTTTGTCCGTTCTAATAGTAGTTCTAGTATTACATTAATCTAATTATGCACGACGTACTGAATATCTCAAAAGGCGATGTACGTGATATTACTTTATAATTGATTCAAAAGATAAAAGTCGATCGAATTCTATGTTCCATCGATGCGACGATTTCCACGATGAAATTCTTCGCGTCGTTTCTCTTTGATGTCACACCGGATGTCGGGCATATCTATTCGCCGCACGATACTAATCACATCCTTCTCTCTTCCAATCTGTACCTTACATATGTACATACGTATGCATGTACATATACATACGTGTTCTCTGGTCCTATCGTCGTATAGCAATCGCAATTCATATTCTCGCTAGCCAAATACATTTCTGATTGTGAGAGGCAGACGTAGGTACATATGTACTTACATATGTATGCTCCTTATCGTATGAGATATTTTATGAAGATTGCTCTTTGATTTCTCGAACAGATTACAAAAATTGTAGTCACTGTGCAAGTGGTAAATTTTACATTTTTTAAGCTACGATAATAGTACTCCAATTTTTCTTATTACGTTAACGACAGTAACAAACTACTTTACTATTCTTTCATCTAACAAATAATTAAAATTGATAAGAGCAATCATTACGCCTTGTACATAACTCGAAAAATCAACGATAGTCATCGATTCGAGTATACTACCCTGTATACGTTAAATGGAAACCAACGTAAAAACAAATTACCCTCGTATTCTAAAACGCGAAATAAATGAAGGCTTTTTTCATGTAAACGTTTATCGCGTGTATATCTATCTATCGTATACGAACTCTTTAAATAACCGTTTATCGTTCCCGATTTTAACGAGTTTCTCATTTAAAGTCCCAGAGAGTGAGCGTTTGATCCGGTTAATTTGAACGCTTTTTGTAAATAATTTGTACAATTAGCAGTCAATTTAAATGTGCACGCGTCAACGTTCCTTTGAAATGCATTTAAATACGCGCGAAATTAGTCTGACTCTCTCTGTCTCTCTTTCCGTGAGAGAGAACGACGAGACTACTTCCGAGGGACCATTGTTGGGTGCATTGTTACGGGGAAAGCGAAGAAACGGAAGAGAAGGTGGACGACGTCGTCGTGGCTCGTTGCGGCATTTTCGCGTCATTAAATCGCCGAAGCGTGTGGTATCGTCGAGTACTTCGCATTGACGGCAAGAGGGCTACGCGGAGAACAGAGCTGCTTTCGAGCCGCCCAAGAAAATATCGATTCGCCCTTTCTCTAGACATTTCTCTCTTTCTCTCTCTTTTGCTTACGATGTAGTCTACAAGAATAGGGACAAAAAAGAACATTGAAAGGAGGTACTTTCGAGAAAGAGGATTCCAAATGTTTTGCCATAATTCATTCTTAATAGTTTGTATACAAAATATATCCTGCTGTTGACTGCCAACTACGTGGGTCACTAAAAGATATATATTTGATTTTCGTAACAGAGTTGGAGGTAAAAAGTTAGTGAAAAATGTATCCAAAGTTACCGCCGCATTTATAATACATTTCTCCATAAGTTTAGGGCACTACATTTATATAAAAGAAGTTATTCGGTATTAAGAAGTGTACAAATGCTTTCTACAGTCAATGTATAGACTCGAGGGGTGTAACTTTGAAAGGGGATAAAATAGCCTATAAAGAAGAAAAGGGAGAGAGAAAGAAAAAAGTGCCGTCAAGAAACAAATTCAATCTTTTTAAACATAATTTTTTTTAGGCAGATTGAGTGTAACATAAGCTCGAAGACTATTCCTTCAAAATTGATATAATAAATTGAAATTAAATATAATTTTCGATATAATATTATACATTAAAATAGTCTAAGAGTATAGAAATAACGAAAAATAGAAAAATAAGCGTTGTTCTATACCAAGACGGAACAATTATGTGTATACGCGATCATTTTCTACTTCTCTTATTTCTTTTTCAAGTACAGTACAACGTCGATTATCCGAACGCTGATTATTATACGAAACGTCGATTCTTCGTTTATCGTAGCGCTCGGTCATCAAGAGGCAATCAATTAAGGGCCCCCATATACGTTGAGATCCATTCCGATATGCATATGCTGCAAGAATCAGTATCGCGATCCGAATCGTAACATGTGTGTAACCGTCTCGGTATCGATGTATCGGTATCACTTGACATCGTCGCTTGTATCACTGTCATGAAACGTCGATACTTACTTCAATCATGCAATTGATACAAATTCCGACGTGTGTCGATGCATATGTGTCAGTCTCTTTGTATCGCTCTAAGAAAGTTTTTTGAAATACTTCGGATCGTGACTTTTGAAAAGATGATTCACGATTCGATCTCAGCGTGTATAGATATAGTAACTGATACTTTATACAAATCTCAGGTATACTGTGTCACTTGTATCGATATCTGTATCAATGCAAATCTCAACGTGTATAAAAAAACTTTTAATATCAACGATTAATAATAAAACAATCTAATATCTAGTGTTTTTCGTTCGCGAACCGCTAGTTATTTCAATTTCAAACTTGTTCTATCCCTCACCTTTAAATAACCTTATTAATTTATTAGCAATATTAATTAACAGAAACGTTAATTGGCAATTACGAGTTGTTAAATATTTGTCAAGAGATCGCTAAAGTTTACTCTTTCCTTTTTCTGCTTTTCCACCGGCATTTCCCTTACTTAATCACTCGAAAGTAATAAATGATACCATTTTCAATGATCTACCCGGATAGCCGTTACTAACGAGCCCTATTAAAGTAGTTTTATGAAACTCCCTTTCGGTATTCCGAGAAAGCGTAAATACATAGCGTCCGCCTTTCGCGAAATTTTCGAACCGGTAACCAAAAGCTTCGCATACGTACGCGTAAACTCTCACTCTAATCGCTAATCGGATTACACGTGGACGGAATTTGATATTCGTGCAACGAAAGCCAACGTGAACATCTACGTGTACGTGCGTACGTGGTCTAAACAATTTTTATTTATCCTTTAGCGGTTTCCAAAATTCTCTAAACTGGCTTCGCGAATGCTCTAACGAATCGGACTGACACGAGACCTCGATTCGGCGGATTTCGAAAGGCAGAAAAAGAGAAAAGAGAAAAAAACAAGGAAATAGTCGAAGGTAAAGCCCGCATGAAAATATATTTAGTTCCTGCGAACTCGAGGAAACTCATGAATATACATAGCGAAAGCGAAGTTAAGGAAAGATAGAGAGAAAGAAAAAGACAGCAATTTAAAATTCCGTACCGTCGATTCCTTTTAAAAGTAAATCCCGGTATCGGAGGCTCGGGTAGAAGCGACAGAAGGTTGGAAGGTAGGGAACGGCGCCAACGGTAGATCAACTTGTTTCTCGTCGGAAAACTAAGCTTTAACGAGATGCAATTAGTTCGTAAACAGGCCGCTGCCGTCGACGTCGTCGTTTTTCCTTCGTACAAAACGCTTGCCGGCTCGCTCGCGCGAGCGCGTGACCCTCGAACGGCGATCTCATAAAACTTCGGTACGTTATCGTCATTCCATACTAATTAACGTGTCATGGTATTTGTTTCCAGTTTATACGTTAAGAGGATTAAAGGACGCACGTTGTTTAATATTCTTATTGTTAGTACTATAATGAGAAATAAGGAAAGAGAGAGAGAGAGAGAGAGAGAGAGAGAGAGAGAGATAGTTGTTAGTTGTTAGTTGTTATTGTTAAACTATGTCTATAGTATCAATTTAAACTTTAGAAATGTACTTGTTTGCGGTAATCCCATGGTTAATGCGTTTTCATCGTTAACCAAGAAAAATCCCTTTTTGCTTCGCGTTTACCGAATTAAAAACGTCCCACTCTCTGTCCGCTTTCTCGTTCGAGCGTAACACGATTTCTTTTATAAGGCAACCGTCGCCATCGCGGGTACCGAGCCTCTCTAGGAAGACTAGATTACGTGTGTCTCGTCTACGGTTTTGTATAACGTGACGCTTTTCCGAGTACGAAGTTAAATGAAAAAGTTCGCGTACGAGCGCGAGAACGAAGTGGTTTAAAAAGGGTGACGAGTTCGAGTGATACGATATCCACGTGTTGATGTAGAGCGAAACGCTTCTCGAGCGTATAGTTAATATGCATTGCGTTATTAATCTTTAAATATGCAATTTAATAATAAATTATGTGTACTTTATTAAAGTTTACAATAATTTTACGTTTAAATTGTAAAATAGAAACCATAAAGACGAAGAAACTCTAATTTATCCGAATTTAGTTATTGATTATATTAGTTTTATTTTTAAATCAAATAATTTTATTTATGACAAATAGCTTGAAATTGCAGGAATATTGTAGTTTTGCTATATAAAGCTTTAATAAATGGCATCACTGCGAATCACTATTTTATTTGAAAGAAAACACAATTTTATTTAAAAGAAGAGAGCAATTTTTACTCGCGATTATTGTTTAAAAAAGTTTCGTTGTAATATTTGAAAGTAGCGACGAGTAATCTTTTCTGCAGCGAGCACAAATTAAAAAATACAATAATTTCTATGAGCTTCTACGACTGCAGTCTTAGAAATCTAATTTACTAATTAAAAATTGTCAATTTATAGAGTGGAATTCTTTATCGATAAAAGTTGCGATTAATTTTTAAGGAAGAATATAAATCAATACTGTAACGAACTGTAGCTGATCAAACATGTAGGTCGCACAAACTTTGACTATCTGTTAATAAAAAATTGACGCGCCGTAAATTGCTCGTTACTGCTTTAAAGTATAAATAAATATTAACGTAAATAATTCTTTGTATTACATAAATTCGCAGAGAATACGGTGTCGAGCGTTTCGTAAAATCGAATAATAAATTTTTAACAAAACCGTAAGAAATTTTCTTCCGCGTTCTCTTTTTATTCTGAAAAGGGTCGGCTCGGGTGACAATCGAGCATCGTCGAATAAAAATAGGAAGTCCGCATTCTCGTTCTTGCATTCACACAGGTATCTACATCGTACGTATCACATATTTATAAATGTGTAGGTACCACTCTAGGGAATAACATGCGAGAAAGATGCTTCACCCCTAACGCGCGCGCTCTTTCCCCTTTATGACCAATTATCCCAAATCCATCTGGCGGAAATGTTACAAAGAGAAATGATACGACGCTTTTTCCGCGGGTCGGAAAGAAATTTCTCATGGAATTCTTTGCCGTACGATTTACTCGCGCTATCTCCACGCATCGAACGTACAACATAATACATCACCGTCGATATACAAATTCTATCGATTTACAATAGTATTGGTTACGAGACATATTGGTGTAAGATCTATCTCTTCTTTGCAGAGACTTTTATAAAAAGTATTTTTTGTTATTTTATCGAAGTATCTATGAGCCAGTGTATTATTTCTAATTGTAATGAATTATTAAGCAAAATATAATCTAATAATAACTTCCATCTTTATGTAAAATCTTTATAAAACGAAAACTCAAACATCAACGATCATTTCAATATTTCTGGGGAATATCAATTTTAATTCATATGTAATTATACGAATGAAGACATATCGAGTAATAATATATGAATATTTATTATCAATGATTATAGTCGATTTATATATAATTATATAAACGATTTAAAATTTATATTCCCACGAGACCACCACCAGTCTCTAATTATTATTCTCTCTTAAAGTCAAACTGTCTAAACATGTCAATTCGATTCTTATGATCTAATTACAAGACGGTAAGACAGATCATGTGCGAGCCACTTTCTCTAATTTGTAATCTCGTTATTACACGGCGACGAAACCGAGCATGAGAAATTTATACGAGGTGTCTCATTTCGATCCCTTTCTAATATCTAATCCCGTGACCGCGACAATGCGATCTCCGTGAGACAAGCTGCCTTTATACGAAATTACATTCGCCTCCATCGTTCTGGTGAGAAATTCGCGCTCGCGTCACCTATTTCTCAAAGTAATTTTCATGACGCTATTCAGGTCAAAGGACGTATTTCGTGTCGACACACTGCGCCTTGGATAGACGACAGTAATCGACGTCCCTGCAACGCTTGGAAGATACAACGCGTTGGCGTTGCTCGGTACACACATACACGCTTACACGCGTACACGTATTCGCGCAAGAAGCTTCGTTTTATGTTGTTGCGAAGAGAAAAAGAGAGAGAGAGAGAGAGAGAGAGAGAGAGAGTATGTGTGTGTGTGTAAGAGAGAGAAAGAAAGAGAGCCGAGAAAAAGCGTTGTTGCCCTCATCGAGCTTTAATCAGAGTCTTTTCCGAGCGACCTCGTAACACCCCAACACGGTGTGAATTTCTCGAGAAAGCTCTTTTTGTAGACACATCCCTATGTACACACGTATGTAGGTACATACCTACATTAGCACGTGTACGTATGTGTATACAGATTGCACGCTCCAAGTAGAAAGTGTAGTTGACTGTGGTTGGAATTTCAGTTGGAATTCCATATTGTCGCGTTCCCTCGCGCTTATCGAGCTTCCTTCGTACTCCTGGCACGGTTATGCCGTTGTAGAAGCTACGTACATACGTAGGTACGTATATATGTATGTAAGTGCACAGGTAGTCGATCTCAATAGAAATAAATGGGAAATTTTCTTTAAATTACATTACAGAGTCTGATCGAATATTCCGTCATTCTGTTTAGAATTTCTTTCGGAAAATCGTTTCTACGAGTATAGCAACGTTTCGAGGGTAGAGCTTTCAGAACTCTTCGTATGTAAAGTATATGTAATTTAAGGGAAGCCCGGAATGCCTACACTTTACGCGCATGTATTCGCAAATATTCTACCCTTCTATATTGCTCTATGAATATTCTAAGATAACGTTCCTCTGCGTCTCCTTCTTCCGTAAGGAATCATCCTTTTCGGACAAAATTAGCTTCACGAAGTAAAAGGAAAAGCAAAGTGGTAGAGAGCTTCGCTGTTTAATTAAAATTTAGATCCCTTCGTTGTTAGCATTCTCATCTCTCGAAATGTTGAGTCCTGTTCGTCCTATTGAAACGTAGCTATGATTATTATAGTTCCCCTATTTGCCTCGTCGTTGATAATTAAAATAATTTCTCTCTTTCTCTTTC
>JAIFRP010000021.1:2074662-2086783 GCA_032403825.1 Odynerus spinipes | reverse complement strand
CCTTCCAAAAACCCTATAAGCGAGATAACGAACTTGAGAAATTAAAAGTTTTTTTTTCTCTCGAGCGACATTATCGTAAGCGCGTTTATTTGCTAACGATCTTTTTAAATGACACACACACACACACACTCACACTCACACACATACATACATGCACTCATACAATCGCTAAGAAGAGCTAATTATAAAACCGCGATATAGTAGCGCCAGTCCCAGTGGGTACGTTACATCGCCTTGTTTTTTTTTCATTATTTATATTTACTGAAGTTCAATCCGCTTCGGGAAATCTACGATCCCTTTCTTTTTTTCCCTTCCATGTTTCCACATAAATAAATCGCATACAATCCCCCCAAGGATTCGGAGCGTTATCTCGTCAAGAAATTCGAAGCCGCCACAGTTATGTTCGGAGAAAAAGAGAGAGAAAATCCCAATTAACAGTACCCGCTAATTAACCATTGAGTCAACATCATCCCCGTTGAATCTTTTCACTGGATAAATGGCTCACCCCTTTTTTACGCGTCTACAACCTTTATATCTTTTACTCTCCATCTCACGCGCGCTGTTCTGTTTTATCTCTCTGTCGCTCGTTCTTTTATTAATAATGTCGGTGAAATACTCGAGCTAATATTCCGTATCATTTGCCGATTGTAAAATTTGTAATACTGTTCAAGAAATAGAGATTATTCGTGTCGGGAGGTTTACGTAAAAGTTGATAAAAGGTTTGGAGAGTATTTTCTGATCGATCAGTTTGAAGGAAATTCAATTTTGACATTTTCAAGCTTTTCTCTCTCTCCCTCTCGCTCTCTCTTTCTATCTCATATACACACTTCTGTATCGGTCAATTGAAAATTGCGAAATAACCGGAAAAAGGGAAGAACCTTGTCCGCGGGATAAATGACCGAATCACGAGATATATCGGATATGAGAAACAAAAAAGAGGAGAAATATTGGACACGCGAAAACAGTGTGAAATTTCGAAGCGCACGGTATGAAGAAATGGAATTTGATGGTTTTTGGAGTGCGAATGGCAAACGTTCCTATTCCAACGCTTACAAATTTTACAATCGGATCTCACCCTACCTTTTTCTCTCTCTTTTTCTCTTTTCCTCTTTGTTTATTAAACAATGGCCACGGATATGAAGTTGGCGTTTGATTATTGCGTGGAAAACGAAAATAAGAGAACGTTTCTTCTATTCTCCCTCAACACTTGACCTTTTCTTGCTCGCAAAAAGAAGAAAAGAGACCCGCGTCATCTTTCCACGACGTTTGACCCGTAAATCGAACAGGCTGTTCTTGGCAAACATCGTATCCTGTAATTCTAATTCTTTATTGGTTTCAATTGTATCGCTCAACCTTTCTCGTAGACCTTTTCCGAAATAATTAAACGTTTCTTTTTGCGAATGAAGGTTCGTTCTTTCACGTTGTAGTATTTTCATTAGAATAAACAATGCGATTACAGATTACCGTATAGCGATCGATTAAGTACTTTTCAATTAATAGTAATAATTTATGGTATCCGGTGCTTATTCTTTAACGTCAACATATTGAGAGATTTATTTAATATTACATTACGCAAATACACAATATAAATAACTTAAAGTTAAGGTTTGAATGTTAAGAATACCTCAAGCTCTTATTTTTCGAAATTAAAAAGAAACTCCGTAAATAATTATGTAGTGATCCATTCTCCACTCTACTTGCTCTACTCCACTCTAATTGCTTAAACGATCATACAGAAATACTTACACATTCTCTAAATATCCCACGTTCTACTACCAAGCAGAATTCGTCTTGAATTATTCCCTTAATTATCTTTTAAAGATCGGACCACCTCAAGAGAACTATTTAACGTAAATTATTTAAAGAAACTACCAATACCATAGATACACGTCGTGCATGGACAGTATTCGTCTCGCTCTAGATTCAAGGAATGTAAATAAACGAGAGTACACGTTAAGCGAATAAAGTATTCATCGACAGAGCTTAGAAAGTCTCGACGATGGACCAAGCGCAAAGAAAAATGGGGTCGTAGAGAAATACCTTGGTAGATCTTCCGGTGGAAAGTTCGAGATCGAGGGTGAAACTTTTCTCGCTAGTTTCGCCATTAGTTTTTCCCTTGGTGAAGCGTGCGCGCACATGGAATAGACGAGATGGTATACTGCTGTTACCTTTCGCCAAAAACTTTTATAGACGATAATTAAATTGGAAATTCTTGACGGTTCGTTCTCACGGAGGAGTCCCATTTTGCGCTCACGTATGGCAAAAATTATCAACGAACCGTTCCGAGTTTAGAACTACCGTAAATGTAGGACTACTCGAGATTAACTTTTAAAGTGTCATCGTGAGAATAGAGAGCTCCATTTAGCTGTTATAATATTACTTCGTTTGTACTGGAACATTTGACCCATCGGTGGGATAAATTTTGTATTTCGTTACTACGCGACGTTATCCACGACTCTCTCTCTCTCTCTCTCTCTCTCTCTCTCTGTCTCTTCTTCTTCTTCTTCTTCTTCTTTCTCTTATCGTTACCTTAATTAATTAATCAAATAAGAGTATACGTATACCATCCAAAATAAATTCATCCTCGCTCAAAGACCGAACTCCTCTCGAACAATACAGGAAGAAGAAGAAAAAGTTTCTTGATTCTATTCGATCATCGAAGAGATTTCGATTCAACCTGCGTAAGCGTCGGATGGAAAGAAAGTAAGATAAAAAAGAAGGAAAGAGAGCTAAGTTGGTACGGAAAAGTTCGATGCAAACACATAAAAAGGCATCCGAGTTCGAGCCAAGTTTCTTATTTCCACGAACAATTATTTGCCTTACTGTCGTAATATAATGCTTGGACCCAATCTACTTTATTTACTTTAAGATCGCGTAATTGCACTCGAACGACACTCATCCACGGGAATGGATTGAAATTACGATTATTCCTACGGTTGAATTCCCTGGTGTCGCTGCTGCGTTCTCGTTTAAAATCGAAACATTGTGTACGGAGTTCTCTCTCTCTCTCTCTCACTCTCTCTCTCTCTTTCTTATTCGTCCTGTCTCTCGTTAGATCTATCGCGACTACGAATAAATTCGTTGAATCGATCACTAGCCAGAGGATCGAGCCGATCGAACACTCGTCTTACTCTCCCAGCATATTCGGTCGAATATTCTATCCTCGCACACCAATATAGAACGTTTCCAATCGATCACACTCGATCTGTGTCGACCGTGACCCACATCTTTCGATTTCCATAAATCGATGCTTAACCTTTTCCACGACGTAGGCGTCGCTTACTCGACGAGATGTTTGAACCCCGTAAAGGATTAGAGAAGAATCGTTCCTGCATCGTAATTAAGACGTTAAAGATCGTGCCCGAAGGCACTTGATTTTTGCTGACTTCATTCGAAAAGGTTACAAAATCCTTTTATCGATGTTCGAAAAGTATCGATAACTAGTCACAAGAAAAGTCTGATTTGATATAACAAATATAACGGCGACTATATTCTTAAGAAAAGATGATAAAAAATTAGCGAACAAACATAAACTTTCTCTAATGTCCCTCGATATTTTATATCGTTGAAAGGTTTCTCCTTGTCTATTAGCTCGATAGAAAATTATAAGAGATCGAGTCACTTTTCATACTTTCCCTACGAAATGGCTACGTTGCAGTTTACGTGGTAGAAAAAAATGAGAGATAAATACAGAGGGAGAGAGAAAGAAAGACGGTGTTTAAGGAAGAGAAAGAGGACATTTTTTTTACCACGAAGAGGACGACAGCCATCTGTGAAATTCATTATCGCTCGTTAATCACAATATCTAGCAGCCACGTTGCCGGGAGTAAAACAAACGCGCTGAAATTGCGTCGCGTCGCGTCTAAAAACTTGGTTATAATGGGACGATAATTTATGATACCGACGGACTCTAATCTCCGAGATTTTCTATGGAGTGTCACCTTTCGCCGTGTTCCTTTCCGTTGAACAGTACTCCAGTGACGTACTTTCTTAAATCCATTGGGAAATCGTTCGTTACGGAGAGTCGATCGCGCGAATTAAATTGTTAGGCAAAATAAACTATCTCTAAAAAGGAGGAGAGGAGGTTGGAACGATCCAATTAAGAAGTAATTAAGGACCTCTCAATGATTTCTTCTTTGTTATTCCCACGGTTGCATTCGTATTTAAAATTAAACGTAAATGGTAAGTAAGTTGCATAGCTTCGATTTTTGTCCCTCCGAATTGATAGAACGAGTAGAACGTTCTATTGGCATTCGCGTAGTGTGTGCTTTTTTTTTAAATCCACGTTGTGTTTTTCGATCTGTTCGCGATTGGGCTCGTTGAACGCGCTTAACGGCCGATAAACATTTGCACAACGCAAAAGTAGCACGCCGGATATTTCATCGTTCACTCGAACGTCCACGCGAATGGACGGGAATTAACGTCGTTCGATGAACGAAACCTCTAATCGATGTGGGAAAATCGAACGATTTCCTCGTCATGATTTTGCAAATCGCTAGAGGATTCTCTCGAAACTGTCCCGATTTTTCATCGCGTCGCATTGTTATCGTAGTACGAGTATTATGTTCTTTTATGTACGAATCGTGCCATGCGAGATCTGGTTTTGTACAAAACGAAATGCTTTTTATTGTAAATTCGTTTTATGCATCTACGTTTATTTAAAAAAAAGGATTACAAAGTATTTGACTTCGAGTAGAATCCGAAATGGCACTTAAAAAAATTATATTTTTCACATAGAAGAATATTTGTACACTATGTATTTGAAACCAATTAATTTTTTGTTGAACAACAAAAATGAATGCTAGTTACGGTAATAAAATACGTAATATAATTTGTACAAAAACAGAATATGAGCATTTGAAAGTCTCGCAAACTTTTATGGCACGTACAAAAAGTCATAAAAATTCATCAACCTTGAGATAAGCTAAAAAACATTCAAAGATATCTAAAAATGAGTCATTTGAAAAACCGTACGAATATTTTCTACACTAAACTCAATACGTGTACTTAAATATTATACACATTACTAATTACGCGTATTATGCATATAAATAAAAACGACGTGTCTGTAGTTAACCATAATTATTTCTGTATCATATAACATATATAATTACGCGAGATCTTATTCATTACACTACTGGAGATATTATCGAAGAAACGAGACGGGTTAGGAGCAGTCTAAAAGAAACAGAGAGTAAGACGGAGTGACAATAAAGATGAATTCTACCAGCAGCAACACGGGCGATGCAATCACTGAAGCTGGAACGAAACAAGGTCCAGCACTATTAGCAGCACGAGCGTCTTTGACCATTCCGACGGCTTCTCTCTACGTACATACATATACATATATAGTGTCCAAAGGAGCTGCCTTTGGGCGTAATTGTCGAATTTCACCAACGTCGAAGTCAATTCATCGAGTTTACGTGCTTCCGTACGGAGCACCACGGAAGCGGAGTTAATATGATGCGCGCCACGTTGTTGCATCATTCGCTTTCAAGCAACACGGTACTTCCTTCTAAACAATATTGCGGTAGACCGGAGCGGTGGTTTCCTCAACGACTCGCACTTACGTTAAAATCATTATCTCTGCTTACACGCTGGACGCGCTCGCCGAAAAATCGGACGACGAAAGGCCACGTGAAAATTCGATAGGAGATACCCAAACAAAGTTTGGAAAGCAAACTTTTCCTTTAACATGATTTCGATATATAATACGATACGAATTTCCGGGCTGCATAAAGGTTCAAAGTGCACAAAAGACTTTCGTACAATGTATGTATGCATATTGTTTGCCTTTTAATTTAGGGAATTTCTAAATTTTACCTACCGACTATCGACGTAGCATTCGTTCAATGAATTTTACTTTCGCATAGAAGCTTCCGTAGTTTAACAAAATAGAAAAGGTTGTTCGATGAAAAAACAGCCATTGTTTGGCGAATGGAAAAATGAATGAAAAACTTGGAAATGATAGAGGAAAAAGCCGATCGAAAGCAAAATAGTCTCTCTCTCTCTCTCTCTCTCTCTCCCCCTTCCTTCTAATTTATTAGCAGTCCATGTACTTGTCAAATACCGTTATCCGACCTCTGTCCTTTGTGTCGCGACGAAGAGTGACCGACTGGCAATTACGTTGCACCTACGACAAGGCTATTAATATTGTAACTTGATATAATACATGATCGGTGAGCATCCATGCATGAAAGAAACGTGATTAAACGGCAAAGATTCTCGATAAGCATGATTTCTTAGCCCGAGGAATCATCTCACAAAAAAGAACTTTCGAAAATGTAATTCTCATTTTTCATCTCTCAAGTGACTCGAATATAAAATGACACAATGGTTATGTTATAATTATATAACATTCACGCTGATATTATTGAATCGTTACATAAATAAGTTCGGTTACATAAATGAAGTTTGATTCCTACAAACGTGCTTATGTAACAACTCAATAAAACATTTATTATGTCCGATTTTATTGCGGAAGTTAAAAGTTTACATAAAACTTATCTCACAACGAACTTTACGTGGCATCGAAACTTTATATTTTTCTACTCCAATGAAGAAGCCGTGTAACGGAGGGACGCTTCGAGGACAATTTACGTGCCGAGACTATTTTTCTTGTTTATTGCAATCTGGCGTAGATTCAACGCGTAAACTTTTAATATAAAATTTCGATCGAGAGATCGTCGCTCTGGTTAACAAAATAAAAAAAATATAAAATATGCAGCGTAAGAATATAAAAATAATACAAGACATTACCAGGGTCGGTAGGAAGTAGTCTCTACTATCACTACCATATATGGTAGCAATATACAAATTTGATACGGAAGAGGGGATTAAAAAAAACGAAGAACCTCGAGACTGAAGAACATGACATAAATGTTATTGAATGTTAAATATTATATAGAAGCGTTGAATAGTTAGTTCTGTTAAACTAGTTAACATTTTATATCAAAAAGTGTAATACCAACGGCTGTAAACAATCCCTGTAAGAATCTAATAAAGCTACTACTACTATTACTACTACTATATCATACTTTTGTCTCCACCCTCTCCAAAAATTGCTACATTTAAATACAAAGAATCGTACTACAGCCGATCAACTTCTCGTCGCGATATTCTGACATTTCGTCAATTAAATCGCTTCTAGTCGAGGTTAAAGCTTTCAACGTAATAAAAGTCTGCCTTTGTAAGCTTGTGACGAAGAATTCGAGAGTCGGGTAACTTGATGGATGAAGACACCCGCCTGCCGCGAAATCCAATAACAAAGAACTCTTTTCACGAGATTTTAGAATAGATAGTATGGCCTTTCTAAGCTCGACTCAGCCCCTATCTCTCTCTTTCTCCCTCTATCTCCCCCTCCTCCCCTCTCCCCTCTCTCACTGTATTTCTCTACTCTTCCTCGCCGCACTTCTGTCCTAACGCCGATCGATCTATTTGCTTATCTCTTATCCATAGCACGGAAAACTTATCGCGGTGGCTGTCGTAACAGCGTGCGGACGCGTTCGATGATGGAAGTGCCGCGAGGGTGTACGAATTCCCATTCGCGTTCTCTCTTCGTTTTCAAAATAACGCACGCTGAGCTCGTCATTATGGTTGGATTAACGAACTGCCGGGATAAATAAAACGTATCGACGTTCGTGCAAAAGCTCTTCTGTCAGACGAAACTTCGTCAAATGAATAGTACGACGATGCCTGGTGGCTAAATTTCATAAATTGGTTGGATTGAATCTTGTATTTAAAAAATTAATCCGTTTTAACAAGAAATGGAAATCCGTGATCAAAACATGAAATCACTATTAAAAAGGAGAAAATCTCGGCATATAATGCATACGAAAAGCACTTGAATTAGGTTCACGGCTCTAAAATATAAAGGGGAATTTGTTATTTCTTTTTAAACGAGGGTTTCCAAAATTTTTAAATCTAGCACTACCAAATTATTATATTTTTTTAAATTATCGTGTTACACGAGAACTTCAAACATTCTTTATACCGAGTTTCAATTAAAACCGTGTTCCCAATGTGTCGTGTTGTATCTGTGTATTACGTATGAATGGTAAGTGCACTCCGGCTTAATTGCAATATTGTTAAATTATGAAGCGATATCTGATAGGTTGCGATACAAATAACAGTGGCTTGCTGGTTTCGCATATCTAATTTTCGATACTATCGATAGCTCGACTCACGTTTGCTTACATCAACCAATCGGCTGAACCCTCGACTGTCTGCATTTCCGGTTTACGTGCTCGCTATCGATGTGCATTGATTTTGCGGGTAATTCTATATCGCGATTCGCGGATTGCCGCGTGCGAAGGAAGAGAATCACGACTCTCCGTTCGGAACAGAAATACGAGAATTGTTATTTAGTTATAATTAAGTGATGAAATTAAAAAAGAACAAATCTTTCGTTTTAATAAATAAATAAATAAATAAATACATAAATAAATTGTATAATCAAGTTTTGCAATAGCATTCAACAGACCAATGGCGAGAGTTGGTTATATAATTGGGACGAAGTATCGAGTTATATTCAATAAAGAATTACCAGAGACTTGAAAGCCGTAAGAAAAGTTTTTTTTGTTCATGGCACTCGTCGTGCCTATTCAACATTTTCTAGTCGCAAAAAACTCCTTCTTTAACCCTTAAATGTGCGATTTCGTAATAACAAATGAAAAACATATATTTAATAATTTACTCTTCATATTCGAAGCAAAATATATGTAGATAAAAATTTATGTTACCAACTAACGCGTTTCAATTTAAAAATTGATAATATTATACCAGTTATGTACCTACATGAAATTATTTTATTCGCGATAAAGAATAAATAACGATATGCTCCAGTTCTATAACAATACGAATAGAAAGATCTTACGGAAGAAGAAAAAAACTCGTACGATAAATGAACCGTACTCACGTGAGCCATCATGGCGGGATAATCCTGAGGATAAAGCAGCAACGCTCCAACGAGATGAGCGATGGAGAAGCAGATTCCAGCGATACAGGCGTGTCGTAATCTGATCGGTAGAAGAGCGTAAGCCATGTAGATGAAGAAACAGACGGCCCATGCAGCAGCCAATGGACCACCAGTTCGAAGTTCCTTCGGCGTTGAAAACGACGAGAAGGAGGATGAAGTTGCTGACGAAGACGATAAGATTTCCTCGTTTTCTTCATCCTCGAAATTTTTCTGCTGGATCTCGTGCAAGTAGGCCAGGTGAATGTTCAAAGTTACTTGTAAGGCTAGCAAAGTCACCAACACGGCACCGCTCACCACCGCCAACCAAATCTCGTTCATTCCCGGCCTCGATATTGCTGCGACCAGTGCTGATAAGAACGAGAGAGAGAGAGAAGACTTTTATCGTTGGGAAAAAAAAGAAAGAAGCCATTGCTTTAGATCACTTCGCTCGCGTGTCACGTAATGCTCGTTGAAACGACGTACAGTTCTCTATTTTTATACGAGTAGTATACTGCTACAAATTCTCCTTGTTCTGGAGCAAATCTAATCCCGTTTCGTGGATCCTTTTACACGGAAAATGATCCTTCGCGTGATGTCTAAATTTCGGACTTGACACTCGTGAATTAAGGTACGTCGTAGGCCATGAGAAGTGAGGAATGATTTTCATGGTTAGTGTACGAGAAGAATTATATTGTTTGAATTTATGGATTTATAATTAGTACTCGTGAATTAGTAGATAAGTATATCGTAAGGTACGAGAAATACAAAATTATTCCTATGAATGAAATACACGACTCGCAAGAATGACATTATAATTTTGTAAATTATTATATATTTATGTTGTACTCTAACCGTAGAACAACTTATAAAAATTCTAATTCATTTCCCATTGCCATAATCAATAATATTTTAGCTTGGAACATTTGAATCGTCTGTATGTTGGTATTATAATTATATAAAAATATCAAGAATATTTCAGAATACCGAGAAAAATGTAAAAATCTGTAAGAACATTTAATGTACCAAGTGCAATTAAATTTAATATTTTAAATCATTTTTAACGAAGGATCACTACGTCTTTATCAGGCTGACTGTCTTTCCCATTCGTTTTACATAAAATCCAGCCGTTATACTATCGAGTGGAAAGTAACAATAGAAAGACCCGCCCGTTAAATATCCGAGCATAATGGAATAATCCAAAGCGTAATCCCGCGTGGTATTAAATAGAAGAGAAACGAAGGGATCTGCCTGCCAATGTTCCAGTTTTTCTTCGTATAAGCACAACGTACGTACATGCGTTCGTCGGACAAATGGATTAAAGCTTTGTTAGTGTCAATGGTAGCGAGCACGGAAAAAGGAATTTACGAGCTTCCGTAGACGAGGAAGAAACGTATTGTTGGTACCAACCGGTCGCGTCGTTACCCTTTGCAAGAGGTTTTCATAAGCAGCGGCTTCGAAGAAAATTTTGCTGGATGTCCTTTTGTACTGTGAGATCTTTCAACGACGTTTTACGCGAACTTTGCGGATATACGACGTATACGAAGTGCCCCGTGTTAACGTAAAAAAAAATATAAAAGATAGAAACTAAGCTGATTATGACTTCAAGATTAAAGAGGATAGAATTCTGATTTTTTGTTACTAAAGAGATCGTATAATGTAATTCATTGAAACAATAAATTTAATATTGCTTTATGGAGTGTATTTTTTTTTAAACGAACCCAAATCCAAAAAAGTAGTATTTATTCCTAAAGAATTATGTTGTTTCTTTTCTAAAAAGAACTGCTACAACAATGTGCTTTTTAGAATTTAATATTACAGAGTAATGTGTCTACAACGCGTCCGAAAACATGTATAAATAAATTTACAAAAATTCCGATGGATATTGATACATATTTGACTGCAAAATGAATTAAAAGCTTAAAGATCGAAATAATTCCAATTCGTGCATCGGAATCTGATACAAAAAGAAACGTAGACTAATTTAAAAGATTTTCCTTTATTAACATACCTGCATAGACCATGATGCAAATAACAAGTGTGACGGCAAGAGAAAGGTTTTCGGATCGTCGAAGAAGCGTAAGGAGGGGCTCGCCGTCTGTCAAAATCAATCTAACGATGAGTAGCAGCCCCAGAGCGAATGCCAATCCTGCCAGTAGACCGAGCACGTGCGTCATGTTACTCTGATTCATGCGTAGGAAATAACGCTGGTAGAGCATTTCCACCTGAAATTAGAAAGTCAGATTGTGTAGTGTCCGCATCAATGAGTCGTCGATTGCTCTTGAGACTTCTCATAGTGACATGCATTCGTGTCACAGTTGATCGATCTGGACTCCGACATATCGATTCGATCGAATGTCAAAACTACTTTCTCGAAAGTTTCAATCGTAAAAGGTAAATTTAAATTAGCAAAATTGGTTCGATCTTCGCTAAGGAAATAACATCTCAATGAAGTTAAGGAAAATCCATTTGGTATTTTTAATAAGGTACTCTCTGCGGTCGTTCCTAATAAAAAGGGTTTAGTAACAGACCATTCTTTTCAATAGAAGGACTTGTCGGATAAAATATTATCCCTTTGTAGTCCGCGTTACATTCAATACTTTGCCGGAAAACTAATATTAATGAATTATTAATTTTTTATCGATATCTTACCATTCACATGCAGCTGCTTTAATTCGAATATCGAATGTTCGTGCGTTTTTGTAATTTACTCGACAAATTTTATAACTTTTGTACAGTAATGGTAGAAAAAGTTTATATAAAAAAAGTATTCTACATTAATTAAGCTCGCTCAAAAGTTAAATCGATCAGATCAATGTACATATATACATACAACAATTTGCGATACCAATAATAAAATTATTGTAACTCTAATAAAAACGTAAGCCCATTTAAAATCTATAAGAGTGTTCCAAGTTTTTACCAATGGCTATAATCCGAGAAAGCTTTCTCGTATAGCGATCGATACACCATAATTTTTTTTTCTTTATCCCAACTATCTATCACAGATCTTCTTATCGCGGAAAGAAATCGAACACGATGCTATCTCATGGATTATTCGGGGAGAACCATGCGATTATCGAGAGTTATCGAGTAGTCATGGCGACCGATAGAAAGCTTCTGCGAAGATGGTAGTCGTTAAAAGCTCTATAGCCTGTCAACCCCCCC
>JAIFRP010000021.1:2012383-2026529 GCA_032403825.1 Odynerus spinipes | reverse complement strand
AAAAATAAAATTATAAGTTGATTTTGGTGAATCCGAGTTCTCTGCATTCGCTCTGTCGAAGGAATCAATAATGAATACGTAACCATTTGTATATCGGTAAAAGCAATTATGAAGCTTATGTTAACACTCAACTGGTTCCATAAATTATGCTTACGTAAACGGTCTCCTGGATTCAAAATGCTTCCATCATAAAATTCATCATTCTCGGAGCTATTTATTGAATTTATTTTAAAGTTCACTTAGAATTAAATTTTACTCAATGATTCGTCAAAATAGTTTTTTATTTAATCGATACTAATACTAACGATTATATTATTAAAAATAAAAACACGGATTGAAAAAAAATTGTTGGATTCTCGTTCGATCGTACTGAAACAACTAAGATTAATTCCATTTGTAGAAAATCATTGCAATATTATAAAACAATTACCTGAATTTTATTGAAAATCGCGCCAACAACTTCGCCGGTCTCGACGTTAATGGCGACGACGCTAACGCCATCTTTCGCAGCTTCCAAGCACAACTCGATGAGTTCATCTGCAGCACCAGGCTCCGACATCAGATCTACGCCCCTGCAGACGCCTTCGCGGATAAAGAAACTTTTCCTCATCACGTCCAAAGCACCCGATAGCGTTTCATTCGTCAATGACTCAAACTCGATGGCTCCGTCTTCCGTCGAACCCCACGGCCGATAAGACGGCATTCTCTTGCGTGTCCTATTAAAAACGAACGCACACATATTTATATACAAAGCGTACACGTGCACGAGGAAACTTTAACAAAGTTTGTTTTGTCTTTGGCCTTTAAACTTTTTTTTTCGATATCGTATCTCCAAACGAATTATAATCGAATAAAAATTCGACTTAACGTTATAAAGTTTCCCTACGGAACATTGTATTGGACAGAAAATTCGCGTGACTTTTATTCTTACATTGGCATGTTAAAAAATGCATGAACTTTCTGTCCAACCCGATATCGGTGTCGCAATATGCAACATAGAACGATTGGAAAGTAACGTACATAGATCGTCGATCTTTATTAAAATAAAGATACATACTCGTATGCTTTGTTTGTTACTTACGTGAAATCGTAAGGTGGTACCGTTAAAAAATGAATTTTCTCGAAAAAATACGTTTCGAGATAGATAACGTCCACGCTTCGTTCTTCTTTGTTTATTATAACGGTTTTTTGTTGTTGTTCTCGTTAAACGAAGATTAGAGAAAAGAATTATGAATAGATGAATGAACGATGTGAAATGAAATGCGTAAATGAATCATTTAAACGATTAATAAGAATAATCGAAGGGTCGTATAATCGAAAGAAAACATTCGATTTAAGACGTACCTCATTCTCGTGACGTATATCGTTCTTCTACAGCGATCGGAGAAACACTGACCATAAACACCGAATTCCTCTCGCGTAGAGTATCATTGGTCTGTCGGTAAGACGCGCGACTACGTCATTCATTTATAATTTGATTCAACGATGAATTTCGAAACGACCTCTCTTAACGTTATGAAAAACTAATAATATCATACATTTTATCTCTTGCTTATCTTTCTCACAATAACGGGTGTTAATTTATTATTCTATGAATATTGTAAAATGAAAACGATATACGTTGATAATGAGATACAATACCTTATTGTTTAAACGATAAGATGTAAAGTTATGTTAAGTATTGTATACATCATTTTATACGAGTATATAAAATATTCGTCGTAATTTGGAGAATCAACCGCGCTCGAACGTACGGAAGCAGCCATTGCTTGTGCGCATGCGCAAGAATTGATGCGCCAATTAAAAGGCAATCGAATCAGAACGATTTCTTTTTCCCGATCGACAAAATTATTAATAAAAATATCGATTGTTACTATTTAAACTAATTCTATTAACGTATGTATAAAAAGTAAGTACAGTAGAGCCTCGATTATCCGAATATACTGAGACGTATAAGTTGTGATGAAAATGATATAAAAGAATGGCTTGGAAATAATAAAATGAACAATATAAATAACGAAGACATTTTTGAAAGAGTTAAAAGTATTAAAAGTATGGAAAATTAAAAATTTATAATAAAGAGAGTATTTAACATGACGATATATTCTCCTCGAATAATACTCTCATGGATTCTGAAGCATTCGCAACTTCAGAGATAGTCATCAGATAGTATGAAGCACAACAAGAGAGTACTCCAAAGAATAATTAACTTTTAAAAAACTGCAATTTACTGATTACAGAAAGACGATTAAAACATATGTATGTAATACGTATAATATATAAGAAATTATAATTTCTCACGTGAAGTGTAGTTATAATCTAAATCGTTCGATTATCCGATCGTCTTGAACACAATTAGTTCGGATAATCGGGGCTCTACTGTATTTTGCAAAAGTAAAAACGTAACGCTAATTATTTTCTTCTTTTACTTGCCATCGTTATCGCGGTCGGTTGTTATGTCGAAATTTTACGATTTTCTCAAGCGATATTCGTGAGTTCTCTAGTAAATCTTGCCTAGCACGTCTTAGAAACATAAATGTAATGGAAAATCAAGCGTTTATTTTCCTTCTTTGCTGCAGAATAACGCAACGCTCTCACATTTGATGGGAAATGCAAAGAATTCATGGGACAAGTAACTTGTACGTTTTGTGCAAGGCCACTGTCGACGACATGGTAAAGAGAAACTTATGCCGCGAGATATATATAGATACGTTACCTCGTCTCGTATTCGCAAAGAAATCGAATAATAAATATTTTACGGAATTCGCGTTCGTTTCTACAAATGCAAGCATTTTCTTTCTCTGCTTTTTTGTTATGCAGATAAATAAAGAAATACAGTCTATTGTAACTATGGCTAGAGTAATCTCCTAATAACGTTTGCTCTCGTAATGTTCCATTTCCGTTTGGAATGCAAAATTATCGAGAATTGCGAAGGCCGTTTGCCGTTTTAACATCTTTTGCTTTCGCGATTTTTTTTTAACTCTCGAGTTCTCGTCGGTACAAATTGCAAAATTGTCGTCACGCTTTTGTACGCCGGATACCATTTCAACTTCTTTCTAATCAAAAAGGTCCATTGATCTTATATAATCGCGTGTAGGAGAAAAATATAAATTTTATAGAAAAATTAAGAACACGATATAAGTTCGATGACGTTTCGTATAAAATAGTTAAGTCGATGACCGCCCATATTTTTTATTTATTCTGTAGGGAGCAAAGAAACGAATTATCTTATCACGATAAGCGGCTCTCAGCGTGAGAAGTTTGAGCGTAAATTTAAACAATCATCGCGAGTAGTTTGCAAACAGGCAGTGCCATTTTTAGCTTTATGCGATATCTATTGTCGAGGAAATAAAATGTCACTTACTAGAAAAGTATTTTTCGGAACCAATAAACTCGATCAACCTGGCTGCCGCAGCACTGAAAATGGAGACCTCTATGAAATCGTATGTATACACACGTACGGAACCATTTAAAATGTCAAACAATGATAAACATTTTCTCGAACGGTGCCAATTGTCCTTCTTTCGATGTCTGAAAACTAGTTTACGTTTCAGAAAAGTATTTGACTCTGGTCTCACTGACATTCTGACGTTACTTTTATAAACGCTTTAAATCATTTATAAGTTAATAGGGTTTTCCTCGATTTTCGAATAGGACAATTCTTGATCAGGGGAAAACCTGATGCTGTACTTGATCAGGATTAAAAGGAAAAGGGAATCCCAAATCGTTTTTTTCTTGAACTTTTACGATCGATAAATTATCTTATGTGTAAAAGTGAAACTGTTTTATCGACTGATGGGCAACGATCGAGTTTTTTCAAATATAGGATAATAATAATAATAATAATAATAATAATAATAATGTAGTCAGTGATAATAGTTACGACTGAAGAAGAAAAAGAGAGTATTATATTAAGAAGAAACATTCATATTTCTAGCACCATAACAGAGACGATATTATGCGGCGGAGTGTCTTGAAAAATCGGCTCACCTTTTATATTTTTATAGGTTAGCAAATCGGTATCTGAGATGCTCTTCATACCGACTTTTTCGGCACTTCTTTTCGAATACAGTGAAGTGTAAACTCCAAATACAAATCCAACGTCTGGATAAGTTTTGGCCAATGATGCGCCTGCTCTGGTTAGATCGACCGATAAACCCATTCTGCGATGATTTTTATCAACAGCGATTGCGTAAAATTCTAACGCAGCTTTGGCTCGTGGAAATTTGTCGTAAAGATCGACTTGCTCACTGAGAATCGATAAATATTCAAAATACTCCTGGACCAGTTTCGAACACGGAGCGTTTTTACTAAAAATTGCAGAAACGCCGTCGGATTCGTCTGATAATCGCGGATTTTTGCTCAAGATCATTAGATTTACACCCACTATCTTCTTTGTCGATTCATGAACGACAACTAAACAAGGCGAATGTTCGAATATCCCTCGTTGAAGTTTCTCGTGATCCTTGGCTATTAACTTGACTTCCTCGTCGGTTACCATAGTGTTCGCGTAAAGACTCTTGAACATTGTTTCTTCTTTATCAAAAAATTTATGTAAGAAACTTAAAATCTCAGGAAGTTGATCCTCTTGCGCTAATACGATCGAATAGCCCGGTATCGAACTTATATACGTCTTCTTCATGATGAAAGTAAAAATCTCTTCGTAGAAAGTAAGAAGGTTAGATCTTGTAGATCAGGATCCTTGGACATGTGATCAACTTCCATACTCCCTTGGTGCTCGTGATGTATCAACTGACAAGATCTTCCACAGTTTCTGCATTATTATTGGTTGACTTATATAGATATGTAGACTTAAGATTAAAAACGATGATTGGTTGACATTATCGTAGCTACGTGAAAAGAACAAAAGGAGCAACTTCATTTGGGTTAAAAATCTCAGTGATCGTGTATCATTATTTTGATTGGTTTTCCACGAATATTTATGATCGAATAATGTTTACAATTTTTCCGAACGATAATTGTACTTCGCGAGATTGCAAAAAGCAAAATGTTTATTGTATTCAATAAACATCAATATATATATCAAAGAATAAAAATCCTGAATTATTTTCTCAAGCATTCGTATTAATCCTCGTTTTCAGAAATACAGCGTCTGAACCAAGCTTTGCGTTTTCGCGGGTAGAATGGTCGCGTGTGCGCATGCGCAAACCGCGCGCGACAACAAAATAAGATGGCCGTGCAGCGAAACAAATAGAGCGCCGTCGTAAATAACAAACCGTCCTAGCACGCTCGGAAGGAGGTTTTTGCGTCTAACTCCTCGGTGTAGGGATCGTGCGTGCGAGGCCTCACGTAGTCCCATCTCCGCTCGGGATAGGCATCGGTGTTAGCCGTGAAGAGAAAAATTAAAGCGCGTGGAGTGTCCTAAACTCGGCCTCGTTGAATGCGTCACGCGCGTGCATGAACGTGCGTGCGTGCGTGCGTGCGTACGTGCGACCGGAGAGTAAAGGATCCAAGGAGTAGGACCGAAACTCGTTGATCGCCGTCTCCAAGATGCAATCACATGGGGAGGCTAAGCGTCATTCGCGTCGCCGTCCACGGTTCGCCTAGCTCCTCATGCTAGTCTCCTCTTCCGATTTATCTGTAGCACAGCATGAAGGAGATGCTTGGAGGGTGCTGTGTGTGTTCTGACGAGAGGGGTTGGACCGAGAATCCGCTGGTGTATTGCGATGGACAAGGTTGCACTGTCGCTGTACACCAAGGTTCGTATCAATGCAAGCATAGGATATTGGCATTGTTGCGTGTCTTCTATCTCTCAATGTAAACAATCCAATGTTATGCTTCCAGCGTGCTATGGTATTGTTACTGTACCGACAGGACCATGGTATTGTAGGAAATGCGAATCACAGGAAAGAAGTGCCCGCGTGGTAAGTTTCTCGTGTTCTTGGTGGAATTTAGTTCTTTACTGAAACCAATTGACAAGCGTTTGTAAATTTTTGGAGAGACGCTCTCTTGTCTGTGTTATAAGCGTGTTACGGACATGGTATACAATTTTTCTAATGCAAAATGTTGGATCAGCGCTGCGAGTTATGCCCGAGCAGAGATGGGGCGCTCAAAAGGACGGACCAAGCTGGATGGGCCCATGTTGTATGTGCTCTTTATATTCCGGAAGTGCGTTTTGGAAATGTTACAACAATGGAGCCTATTATACTACAGCTTATACCTTCGGAAAGATTTAATAAAGTATGTGTTGCATTTGGTGTAGTGTTAGCGACATAATTACAAAGGGAAGTAGCGCTCATTACTAGTTATCTACTATTTCAGTCTTGTTATATTTGTGAAGAGCAAGGAAGAGGAAGTAGAGCAAATGTTGGAGCTTGTATGCAGTGTAATAAAACGGGCTGCAGGCAGCAATTTCACGTTACTTGCGCTCAAGCTCTTGGTTTACTCTGCGAAGAAGCTGGCAACTATCTGGACAATGTTAAATATTGTGGATATTGTCAACATCATTATTCGAAATTGGTTTGTTCAGTTTGACTTTAAAGCTCTATTGTTTGTTACTTATTTATGTTATACATGGATAAATAATTTATTTACAGAAAAAGGGTGGTAATGTTAAAACTATACCACCATACAAACCTATACCCGCTGATAATGGATCATCCGATTCTTCTCCTGAAAAAGAGGCAGAAACTCCAATAAAATCTACGTCCAGTGGTAAAAGGAAAGGATCAGGTTCAAAATCTACAACAAATTCTAAAAATAAGTCAAATACTAGTCCCAGTGCAGAAGTAAATGGTGTCGCGGATGATAAGAGTAGCAGCGGTCGTAATACTCCCAAAGACGGTTCTGCGAACGCTGGCAAATTTACGACATCTAATTTTGTAGAAACTATTGTTACGCAATCAGAAAGTGTATTTGGACATGATGGTTCTACTTCTATAACTGCTGCAGCTGCTGTTACAGCTGCCAATATGAAGACAGGTTCTAATTCCAATATGATTCATAAAAATAGTAGTCAAACGAAATCTAATTCTTCTCAATCTAATAAAAGTTCAAGCCATACCAGTAAAAAAAGAAAAACAGGTGCGCGCACACCAACTGTGATAGGAAATGAAAATTCAAATCAATCTGTCAGTTCTGAAGCTAGCGGATCTGTAGTAGTTGCTGTCAGTTCTGTGGTTCAGCAGGCAATTCCAAGTAATAATGTACAACCAACTATTACTGAAGCTACTAGTCTTAGTACGACTACAGAACCAGAAAGAACAAAAAAGGTAGTATATCGTTATGTGAACTTACATTGTTTATGACTGCGTATGCTAAAAATGAATCTTTCTGATGTATCTTGTATTTTGTTACTTACAGTTAAAAATTGATAGTCCCATACAATCGGCATCAAGTACTCCAGTTACTACAGAAGCAACCACGACACCTGTGATAATGTCAGTAACGCAATCTCAGTCATCGACGTCTGTTCAATCGCCGACAACTACATCGAATAGTATAGTCGTTTCTGTTCCCTTGACTGCTGCCTCTCTCTCTGGTACAGCTCAAAGTGTAGTAACAAGCGCTCCTACGTTATATCAACAGTTACAGCAAAGCATAATTACTACTGCTGCTAACACAGAACTTAGATCTAGTGTTATGCCAGGTGCAGAGAGATTTACAATGGAAGAAACTCCTGCTAAAAGATCCCGGTAAGTACAGTCATATATATCTGTGTGTTTTGTATTTATAACGTTTTTTGTTTTATTTTTTCCTTTTGCTTCTACTTTATCAAGTACTCAAATATACAATTACATATTCTACAAGTAATAAATCCACATGTATTTCATCATTTGATAGGATATAAACACATATATCTTTATATTGTATATTTTATGATCATTTTTATTAATTGTTAAATTAATCTTTGGAAATGTTAAATTTTTTAATAACATCGATTTTATTGACGATGTACCATATTCATTTATGATTAATTGAAAATATTCAAGTTTATAAATACTTCAAGAATATAGGAACTTTTTGAGTACGGAAACGCGTTCAAAATGGCTGACGCGGGGAGTAAACAATCAGGTCATTCTAACCTCTTTCCGCGTCGTAATTGGTCTCTTTTTCGTATTCGTCTGTTTCAGTGAAAAAGTGATTTTTCGTCCTAAATTCGTGGGAAAGTAACTGATAATATTCGAATAAAGTGTCTAATATTACGTAAAGTTATATAATACAAAGTAAAAGAGAGTAAATAAAGAAGGGGTGTATGTTTATGTAGTGATTCGATTTGTGTGTATTGAGCACAATGGTTCATTCGAGGTCATTCCAAAATAATAAATTTTATTATTTTATGCGACATTAAAGTTATATAATTTATTTCGAAAGTTGGAAAGAGCGTTCCTGGATAGTGAAATTAATCTATTACGTTCTTCAATAAGTTTGTTGAGTAAAACGTGTATTGAGGTTATGTTTGTTTTTCCTACTATAAGAAGCCTGAAGGGCAACGAACGGAGAAAGGGTGTAACGTGACAATTGAATGGTAATAACGGACTATTTGACTTAGTTGTTCTAGTGTTACAACAAAATTGAAGAAAAGTATTCATTATAAAATTTACTTCGTAGTGTATAAATAGTTATTTCTATATGACAACATTGTATAAAAAATAGTGATATTCATACTTCATTTTGTTCCCCTATATTAATAATTTACTTTCTATTAATATTATGGTGAAGATATTATATAACAAATGACTACTAGAAATTTTATTTATTCTTTTTGGTTATGCGTTTATTTTTACCATATTATTTTGTAGCTCTCAGTCTTCAGACAAGCAAGAAAAGGCTCGTAAGCCAAAACGTGGATCATCTAATAGTCAACCAGCATTAGCACAAGCACAATCACAACAAGTACAGCCACAACCACAACAAGTACAGCCACAGCCACAACAAGTACAACCACAACCACAACCGCAAACACAGCAACCGATATCATCGATCGCGACATCTGTTTCTAGTAGTGCAGTTGTTACAACTTCAAAACGCGGTGGAAGAAATAATCATCAAACACCTCCACCATCTGTATCAATAGCACCTGTTCCATCAATAATACAAGGTCCTTCGTTAGTCACTTGTGGTCATTTTAGCAGTGTTGGGACTGGTTCAGGAGGTGCAATGGGCCCTACTGTGAAAGATTCACCTCCTAGTAGTCCTGGTTCTGAAAGTATGAGTAGTAATGGTCCAGGACGTCGCAAAAGGAAAAGTGCTGGTACTGCTTCTACAACACCCACTCCACCTGCGTCTAGTACGCCTACAACCCTGACAAATAATACTAAAGAGGAAAAAGATATCAAGCTGTAAATATTCTATCTGGCAATATCGATACTAGTAGAAATATAAACATTTAATTAATCCTGCTTTATAATCTTTATTGCAGATTTCAGAATGGAGTTAGTGCACCGCATATGTTAGGAAATCAATTAAATCCTACTTCAACAATGGCACAAAAAATGTCTGATACGTTGTCGCAAGAACTGGAGGCTCATTCTATTTTTACCGAAGCAAATAATTCTACGACTAATTTAGTTGGTCCACAACTACACAGTCGTGTAATAGCCTCTGTAAGTAATGTAAAGATAAGCATCATAAAGTATTTTATACGTCTGTTTTTTCTTCTACATTATAAACTAATTAAACTCATATTTTCTAAACAGATAAGATCCAGTCAACCAACTGCAGCACCTACCTCCTTTTCTTCTGTATTTTCAACAAACAGCAATACAAATATTAGTACTGCGAGTTCTGGAACGTTAGGCACTGGAGCGATTCCACAAACGCTAGATCAGCTTTTAGAAAGACAGTGGGAACAGGGCAGTCAGTTCTTAATGGAGCAAGCGCAACACTTTGACAGTGAGTGTACGGCAAGGAAAAACACGCTTACATTCGCATGGGTGTGGGAAATATGGACTTCTGATTTATTTTCTCTTGTTTAGTTCCTTTGATCTATTTGAACTTGCATGAATAGCACTGAAGTTATTAAAGACGTCTTGTTTCTGTATTAACTGTAAACTATGCTGCTTCCTGCTTAACGCATAACATAAATATTCATCTTACAAGTTAAATATTAAGATTGAATAAATTTCATTATAGTTGCATCGTTACTTTCGTGTCTTCACCAACTGAGAGCTGAAAATCTTAGATTGGAAGAACATGTAAATAGTCTTTTACAAAGGAGAGATCATTTGTTAGCTGTGAATGCTAGACTTGCAATTCCATTAACAACTCAACCCAGTACACATCCAGGTAAGATTATCAAATAATTGTATAATAAGTAGCTTCATGGTAAATTATATTTTAATATCACGATACTTACCGATAAATATTTTTAGTGAACAATGTACATCCCACGGTAAATCCATCCCATCCTAATGTTGCGCATCCGGAAGTACCACCAGGAGCACCAGGAGCTGCTGTACCTAGAGTAAATCGTGAACCTCGCGTAAATAATACGTATATGTCTCACTCCAGTTCGGTAAACCACCCAACAACATTAGAGAATGGATTGCCACCAGACCCTTCTCCTCCTGCAGCAGCATCCCTTTCCCAATATCAGCATAGAGGATCTTTGGTTGCTCCACAACCAAGCCCTACAATAAGGTAAGTTATTTGTCTGTAATCAAGTAATATTATTATAGATAATTCAAATTCAACATTTTATTTGACGCTTACGGTAGACATAGTCCAGCAACCAGCGGTTATCTACAAGGGCAACAAAGTAATATTGTTTCTCCAGCTACTGCGAGTAATTCAGGAGTAGTACGGAATTCATCGGTAACACCAGATCCTTTACGTGGCGTACCACGGTATGTGGACGAGGATTCTGTAGTTATTACCTCATCGTCTTTATTAACAACACCTTGGCCTACTAATACAATCATATATTTTAATTAGGTCAGTACCGCAATCATCAAGTAGTTATATGCCGCCGATGTATCAACCGACGATGTCAAGTCTCACCAGTAACCAAGTAGGTAGCGTTCATAATCTTCACTCACATGGACCTTCTCCGACTAGCCACGGCCCGCCGGGTAAACCTAGCTGAAGGTAGATACAATCACGAAACAAGCAAAACCATTCATCATCCGTAAAACGTGATAGAAGTAAAGGCTAGTTATATTTTGGATTGTGTTTAAGCCACTGAAGGATACGAAGGAATGATGTGTATTTTTGTTTTCATTGGGAAGTCTAATTATTGAACCTTATCGAACAATTTACCCTTAATTCTTGATTTGGCACTAATTTGTTGGTCTCTACTCAATTGCGCAATATTTGTAATCAACATTAAAAATCATAGGACTAATTATGAATGATAAAAGATTACAGAGGATATGTGCTGCGGTTGAACTTTTCTACAAAATATATCTGCTTTTGTATCGGAAATTTACAAGCACGCTTAATAGTGTCTGTTATTTGTAATACGCATACGAGATAAACGAATTACAAATCGCAAAATGATCCGTCTGGCGCATTATATCTACGTTTTATGGATCTAAAAGTTATTTCAAAGGTACATTGTTTTTTGCACCAGTCGGAGACAAATTCAATGTTTTATGATATGTTTCTGACATGTATTATAATTGTTTTATTTTAAGTTAGAGATCTGCGGAACTGCGGTAAAAATGTATTGCTCACTGCAATTCTGCAGCAGCTAAAACAAAACTTGTTTGTCATAGTATAACGGCAGTTAAGTCTTATATCGATATTGAGCAGATTACGGAAATGCGTAATATCTGTAGAACACTCGTATAAAAAAATAACCACGACTGAAAATTAATATAATTTGCTAAATGAAATTTTTTAATTGGTAACACGTATTAAGTACATATAGATAATTTTTTTTTTTTCTTTTCTTTTTGTAACATTAGTGCCTGCTTGAAACTGGCAGAAAACAACGAACGTTGAGTAGAGACGTTTCAATCGTGACCAAAGAATAAGGATTAATAAAAGAATTTGCTGGTATTTATTTGGTCATCGTTTTACGAATCAGCATACTCAGTTGTTGTTAAGACACAGGTTTCTCCTCGTTTACATGTCAAGCACATACGAGACAATCTCCGAGTGTTGGCAGCATAACAGATCAGCAAATCCACAGATGTACAAACGTGTAGATTGTAAGTTAATCTATCGCGATAAATAGCAATAATACAATAGATGTACATTTTTATTAGGGTAAGCATAAGCTTGATGGTGCAGTAAGGAAATTTGCGAATAAGTTGTACAAGGCGTTTTTAAGGGACTAAGATACATTTCACATCTTAGAAATACATTTGACATTGTTCATAACATCCCTATCATCGTAAATATTATAATGTCGAATGTGATAAAAATTCATAAGAATATTTGAACTTAATTTATTTATTTGCCATATCGAAAGACTTTCTTTAGTGCATCATCACAGGTTCCCACTAAGGTGGATTGTATAGTATAAAATAGATCCAACCTATTTCAGAGCCACTTTAGTGTATATTTTAATCTAAAGCATAAAGCATAAAACATTGTACAACACGAGCACTGCCTTCCACCGAAAAGCGCTGTGAAATAGGTTGACTACGATTGCCATTTGCTACAAATGTATGATCGTTTTATGTTTCTTAGTTTTTAATAATTTTAACGAATTTGTCTTCGCCAAAATTGGTGCAACAACTATTCGCTGAACTATAACAGTATAAAAGTACTGTGCTCTCGTGATTTAAGTTGATACGATACTCCTTCAATCGATTTTCACGCATTTTTTTACGACTTTACATTGGGATGTATTAATAAGCATACATACAGCGTCTATGGTACATCGTATATTTAAACGTACACGAGAAATGTATTTGGTCCTGTTTACAAAATTTTACTAAACAAATCGTAAAGTTAATTTTCAATTTGTTTATATTATACGTAGTCGGTGATTATGATGAAAATGTATATTACAGATTTAACATAAAAAAATATTTTGAATAAGCTTCAAATATATTGGAAGTATTGATTATCAGATAGGTAAACTATTATTAGACAAATATTTGCCTCCAACTTGGAATATATTAATTGTCATATAATTTTAAATCGTATACTAATTTTTTTCACTTTTTCCATTGACCAAAATTTCTTCACACCGAATTTGTCCAAAAATTGTGTAATATCTTTATTCGTAAACTTTAAAAGTTTCTGACGTTAACTAACTCATCATAATCCCGGAGGTTTTATTTCAATTTCATTAACAAGTTATAAATTTATAAAATTTTATTAGAAACCAAATCATTATGAGTTATGACTGATTTTGCCATAACGTGTTCTTCGTTACTTTACATCTTAATTGTGTTCAAAATAGGAAAGTATTTAAAAAGAGAAACGAACGATGAATTTCGTTTATCAGAAATGATGGTCAATGCTTTTGCACGTGGAACGATCGGATTAAAATCGCAAGTGCTGCGAGACTAGGAGCTAAGCAATTTTTTCTAAGCGAGGACGAACTTTGACTAAGAATTATTCTACGATTAGACTATATAATAAAAAAACAAAAATAGTGCGTACGATATTAAGGCAACAGAGACAAGAAAAAAAAATTCGAGATAAATGATGAGATAGACGTCAAAACACCAAACGTACAGAATAGCTTATCACCACTCAGGGATATCGGTTTACTACTCAAAATTCTCTCGAGTTTTCCTTGCGTACGTCGATCGTGCTGCTCGTGTACGAGATTCAGTGCTATGGATTATTATACATTTTTGAATACTGCGAACCGATAAATCGGACAAACACTTTGTAAAAAAAAAACTCGATGTTCGTATCACTTTTTACTTCGTACAAATAATCTGCAATATTCGGAAATGGATGATAATCACGGCGAGAGATGCAACAAGAAAAATACAGAAAAGTACAACACACTTGCTCGTACTTATCTATCGAAGTCCATGATTGACGACCCTATCGAAAGTTCGCTAGGATTTCTAAAAGATACGTGAATAATTTCAATAAACATCATCGCGTTTGTACTAATGAAAAATATTTTATGCATTATCAGTATAGTAAGTATATATTGTACTAAAATATATGGAATATCGATTAATAGAAGGAAAACTACAAAAATAAGAGAGAAGAAAAGAGGAACGAAAAAAGAGGACGATACTATTATAATATATATATAAAAAAA
>JAIFRP010000021.1:1979894-2005629 GCA_032403825.1 Odynerus spinipes | reverse complement strand
GGATCCATATTCAATTCGGGACTGAATTCAATCGAGCCGATGATTATAAATGCGATTGGTAATTTTTTATTTATGTTATTATTATTATAGATGATGTATGCAACGTTTTCAAGAAATTTAGTACCTACTTAGGTTTTCTTTTGCGCAAACCTTTTGACGAATTATTTTCCCGGACTTTTATATTTTTATATTACAGTAGATCTCCATATAAACGCGGTGGTTGAATTCCTAAACAATATGTTATTATATAAATTAGTGCAAACAGGGAAAATTAAATTGGAAATAGTATTTTTTCTTTATGTAATATACAAATAAAATATTCTCGCCATGTGTCATCTTGTATGAGATTTCCTTAATTTTCTAACCGTGCTATGCGGGGATTTATTGTATTTACTTTATTCTCGATTTCAACACTTTGGTAGTCGACGTGAACATCTTTTAGCTAAATGCCGTGCACAATTGTTAAAAGTCTATAGTTGAATGTTGTAAGATTTTAAACATAAAAAAATATTGTTTTATCATACCATCTATACCTATAGACATTAGAATGACGTAGATATACGTCAGAGGCTGCCGATGTATTATTAATATGTTTCTAAAATTTATTTGTAAAATGCTGATAGCACCGATATCTTTTTGAACCACGGAATATAATTTCAAGTTGATTAGAATCGTTTTTCCTCGTCCTTTACGATCTCAAGTGAATAATTAAAATAGCTGCTTATATTCCGTCATAAACGTGATACCGACAAGACTTGTTCGTATCGATCATCGATTACTATATGCGCGATATTGCTTGATTATTACGAGCTTCTCGCAGCGAGTATACATTGTAAAGTCGTTCTCGATAAGGACAAGTATTTAAGCGATAAACACAGGTGTATCGACACACCTGCGTAAACTCCCGGATAAGGAATCTCTCTCGTGTTTACTATAAATCCTACGAGAAAATAATAGGTAGGTATAATTGTGTATAAAACACTTTGCACGATAATCAACTGTACCCTACGACGACTAAGGTGGTCTTATATACTCTATCTAATTCTTTATCGTATACGATCATACTTACAACCCCGTATATGAGACATAGGACACTTTTATTATTTAACTTTAGTGTAACGTTTAAATGGAAACTATTAAACACTAGCAATATTGAATTAAATAATTACATATTGATTATTTGGATGAAATACTGTTTCTGCAAATGCTAAAATATAGTAAGGATTTGACAAAGATTTTGACAGGATAGAATTAGTTTTGATAATCTTGCAATTAGATTGTTTAACGTATCTACTTGGATTTCTGTTGATAGTCGTTGGAAAGAAATAAAGCCAAGAAAATAGCTACCTAAATTAAGTGCATTGAAAAACATGTACAATGTTATAATTATCTATTTCATTTATTTAAAATTAATTGTAGCCAAATACCAATTATTTAAGCATAACTATCTTTAAAATGCTCTTGTTTATTGAAACTAATCTCATTCGTCTCTTCCGATTGTCGTATCTGAAAACTAAACTAAAATAGTAAATTGTTCCATGACTTATGGGTGGAGATGGACATAGGTCTATTTTATTTAAGAAATATATAATAATTATCTGAGATTTAAAGAACACTTTAAAACAGAAAAATTGCGTACTAGTTATATATATATTTTAAAATAAAAAAAAGACTCGATTCTCTTCGAAATTTTCATTCTATTTCAATTCTATTACAATTCGTACCCACCGAAGCACGAAGAAGGTACAAAAGGGTTGTAATGAATACCGTAAAGAAAATGTCTACGAAGATGACGTTGATAGATTCTTTTTCTCTCCCTCTCTTACACTCTCTCTCTCTCTCTCGAAAGAGAACACGAAATTGTTCCTAATTGTCCACAAATCGACGTACTCCCCTCGATTTCCCGAACCGTTAAATACAGGCACCACCACCACCATCGCTACTAGCATCCTTCTACCCCTCTGAGTGTTCATATAGCGGTAGAAAGGGCGTTCCGCTAGCTACTAGCGATTCTGCTCGAAAGGGTCTGGTGCACTTTGGACTAGGCGCACCGGGCGCCCCCACGGTGCAATACGGATTCAATTACACCTCATTGTGTCTCGGTGTCTATAAACAAGAATGTTTTCACAGCTGATAGCGACTCACGATGCCTCCTCTTTCTGTTTCGATATGTATCGAACGTGGATCTTCTTAACGTTAATTCACTTCGTTTCTCTTTGTAACGTTAGAATCTCGATGTGAGCATGTCGAACGTGGATTCTTTTTGACGTCTATTTACAAATCGTTTTATCCTTTTTCATGATATTTGAATTTCGATATATTGAACGTGGATGTTACCGAATTGCTGCTGCTAATTCCGAAGTTATTTCAATCGGTACTTTTGTATGGCCATCGTAAAGTTTTTTTTTTATTTTCCCTTTTCTATAAAACAGAAAAACGTTATTATTATACTCGCATATTTCTTGACAAACCCAAGTTCATCTAAAGGCAACGAAATTTTAATGTACCTTTATGTAACTAGCATTTAACGCATTCATAAGATTTTTAATCGAATAAATCGTCGATATGTGTATACGTATACAATGTATATACTTATGTATATAAGTGCAGATAATTATGAAAGTGGCCTGACAAAGTTGAATGATTGGTGAACAATTTTGAATATGGTCTTAATTATTTAAAGTTCCCAAAGAATACGTTCTCTTATAGAGTATTTACAAAATTTGTGAAATGCTATGTTACATAATAAAAAAGTGATATATAGGTACATCTTGAAGAAAAATGAATTATCTCACTTTCATGATCACCGACACATATCTTCCTGTATATACATATGTATATGTATGTCTATACATCGACGTATAAGAAGAAAAGAGGTTCTTTTCTCGTTCATGTTCGGAAATTATAAGGAAATGGAAGAGATAAGTAAGGAAGGAAGCAAGGAAGGATCGACGTCGTGGGAAGATATGCAGCCGTCGACGCCATTATTCTCCTCCCGGAGACGCAGGGTGTCGCGACGCCGCAGTATCGACGCGCCGCCCACTACATCTATTCTTCTCTCTCTCTCTCTCTCTCTCTCCCTCTCTCTTTCTTTCTCTCTCCGACATTCTATACCTTACCGTCGAATTTTGGTACAGTGTGTCACACGTGCTTTTCGTTCGGATCGGCCATCTTGCGCTTTCGTCGCCCCTTCTTTTAAATAATTCCGAGAAAACCCAGAAATTCGATCATCTAACTCATTCGATCATCTTTAATTATTTATTTACTTTATCTTATTTATTAAGTCAGGTGATTATAGTGAAATTCCGATTAATTCTCCTATCAGTATAATTAACACGTTGAATGCCATACGGGTCACCGGTGACTCCCACGTAATTTTACGTTATTCATTGAAAATGTAACCAACAGTGTTAAAAGTGTAAGATCCAATATAAAAGATGTGACAGTCAACTTTGTCATGCCTCTATTTTGAAAAATATAAATAAAACTAGAAGTCTTTCGAGTTTGGATAAAATCAATGTAGCATTCAACGTGTTAATAATAATTTAAATTTCAAATAAGAATAGCACGCGAATTGACTATCTGTCATGTCTCACGATCGGTCGTTTATTTATTTCTAATAATAATAATGATACACAGTCGACGTTCCATCGTACTTACTTGAAATTTAATCGATGATAGCTCGAAAAATAATCCAGTAAGGTAGACGAGTTTCCATTTAAATGGCAATGCACAATCTTTATTTACACCTTCGCAACGAGTGTGCGTAGATCGACGTAAGTCGAGCTACCGACTAGAAGAGTTTACTTCTTAATAAAAACGAAACGTTACGGGCTCACGAGGCTTTACAATAGCTTCCAACATTTTTGGCATTAATTGCACGAAAGTTTCAATAAATTCACTTCGTTATCGTTTACGACTAGATTAGGTTCTTCTTCGAGTTTTGCGACTAGAGTAACTTTTTTTTTCTTTCACTTCGTTCTTAGACACTAAATAACACGCGTTACGAGTTTTCAGAGTCTTAGAATTCTCACGGGCGAGTCCTCTTCGCTAATGGACGACGATAATGGAGAGAATTCATTCGTAGGTCGTGCCGTTTTTCGAGGTCCTCGGATCTTCCGGCGTCCAAACCTTCGCATACATCGTACCGTTCGACGAGATGTCGGACTTTCTCGACCAAGAAAGCGAGTGAGATATGAAGGGGTTACCTCCGCTTCCTGAAATCACATTTTCAATACAGTTAGTTTTTTTTTTACTTTCGAAATTCGTCTCTTTTATAATTATAAACTTTTGTTTAGTAAATTACGTTTCTTTGTTCTAACGACTCGTCTGTAACGATGGACAGACTTTTTTATTTATTGTTAAATGATAATGATTTAGGCGACGAGTTAGATAATTATAGTTATAGTTAAAATCAAATAAATGGTTTATACGCAATTGGTTTGATAGCAATATTATAAAAATATTACGCGTTAGTAACATGTATCATAGTCTATAAAGAGCCTTGTTATTTCATATATCGTTACATAAAACCGTGGAAAATGTAAATTTTATATTTCTTGTATTTTGAGTGACAGGTTTGATATCCACTATGAATTAAGTGTGATTGTTGTGTTTTGAAAAGTATGAAAATAATTCGTATTCGTTTCCTGCATGCGATGGATTTCCGGTAATCGATCTATAAGGGAGACAGGTGTCGCGGAGAACTAATCGTTTTCTCTATAATATTGAACTCGTGATGGTCATCGTTTTCCTTTTGTCTTTTATTCCATGATACTAGACTTAGGGTAAACATTAGATTTAGCTATGGGAAAAATAGAATAATGTTGGTGATCTTTAAAATTAAGTTTGTAGAATTATTTTCTCACTTGTTAGTATTAGATTTTAGAAATTTTGTTAGATTGAGAAAAAGAGAAAACTAACATAAGATACTTAAATATCACAGCAAAACCTTAATTATCCGAACTACATATTTGTATAGTAACATTAAAAAAAAAGAATTTGTTACACAATAATTCATTTATTTTCCCTATCCACTTGAGTTCCCTCATTTACCTATATTATCAATTAGCATATGCTCCATAATTAATCCAGTAGATGAGCTTCTGTATTATCTCATTATTAAAATTGCTTCTTTTATATTTCCATATTCTTCTTTTTCATAATCATTTTTTGTTCTAATCGCGTTTTTCGTTAATTCCTTCTACAATCTCATCCTTCTTTATCTAATCAATTTCAGTACAGTTTTGTACGATAAAGCACGACAATCTATAGGGGGTGAAAGGTATACAAATATTTTCCTTCCTTTACTAAATAGTATAATACGGATAATGTTCGAATAATCAAGGTTTTATAATAGCGACTCTTGAAATCTCCTTATCATGGAATTCCTTATAATAAGGAGATCGAAAAGAGAAAGGAAAGTGTGGGTGGTGCGATCAAAATTGGCCTCACCACGAACTATGACCTTCTTAGTGTCTTCCCGTCCGGAGCATCTCGAGAGACCGCCGTTTCCCGTGAGGGGGTCGTTACCCTTGTCGGCTCTGACTAACTCGTTCAGGAACTTTATGTAGCCGATGGCGAGCTTCAAGGTGTCGACCTTCGATAGTCTCTTCTCGTAGGGCAGCGTAGGTATGTGAGCCCTCAAACCCTCGAACGCGTCGTTTATGTTCTGCATGCGTCGCCTTTCACGCATGTTAGCCGCCTGTCGTTGTTGCACCGCCTGCCGCGGACATTTTCCGCCCACGCCGTTCCGTCTGCTGCTACGACTGCGACTCCGGCTTCGTCTAAACCGAGTGTGTGAAAATGCGTTAGAAAAGGAGAAAAAGGTTCGATAAAATGTTTGGGTGCGAAAATAAATTTGTATGGTTTTTGTTTAGATTGAATTGATTTTCAGTTGGCGTGTTTCTAATGGTGCAAGTGATTAGAAATGCAGTGATTAAAATCCTATTACGTTAGTCGTTAAGAAAAGTATAGTGTTCGGATTGGATCGATTCAAATTAGAATTCGCAAGAGCTCTTGTGTTTCTAATGTGTTCGAGCGAGTAGATATTTAGTGATTAGAATATCCTATTACGTTAGTCACGGAGAAAAGTATAGTGTTCTTCTGTTTTGTTCGGATCAGGTCAATTTAAGTTGGAATTCATAGAATCTAACGCGTTTCTAACGTGAATCTAACGTAGTTTCTAACGTGTACGAGTGATTAGAATTGTATTATGTTAGTTATTGAGGAAAGTATAGTGTTCTTTTTTATTTCAATTGGATTAATTCGAACTACATTTCGCAGGAACTCTTATATTTCTGACATATGTAAGTGATTAGAAAGTTAATGATTAGAATAGTATTACGTTAATTCTTAAGAAAGGTATTTCATTCTTGTTTTAACTCTCTATGATATCCTTTGATAACATTGAAGTAATGTATCAGGTGTGTCCCTTTATTCTCCAATTTTGTTCTTGTATAGTTGTACCCTTACTATTTACCAATATTATATTATTCAATTCGTTATAAATCAATAGAATAATTTAGATCACAGAAGATTGACATGTTCTTTTATCGAAAGCTTAAATAACAAAACAGAAGAACGAAAAATTATTTTCCGCGATTATATTATGTCAATACATGACGCGAATAAATAAATAAATAAATAAATAAATAGAAATATACATTTTTTAGATTAAAAAAAGGAACCTGATAAAAAACGTACGCTCCATTGCTTACTTTTCTTACATTATAAATTACGATATATCAATGTAACGTTACGATATCAATGTAATGTTACGATATCAATACGAAAAAATGTAAAATATTGTTTAATAACCGTAACATAAAACAGATTTTAGACCCGATAAAAGATATCTCGGTGAAAGAGACATACTCCTTCCCACGATTCTTTTTTATAAACAATTATGCCTTTCGATGACACAAATAATAAACCGACGATACGAAAAAAATAATAATTTTCACTTACTCTCTCGCATGATTCTCCTGATCGCTGCTGTAGACGCTTTCGTTATCGCTGCTGTTCTCGTCGTAAGGATAAACGTCGCTACCACTGGTGCTACCGGTACTTCCGGAAGGATGCGACGGTAATTGCGAAGGAATCGTCGGAAGGCTCGCCGTCGTCGCCGTGCCGCAATGAGCAGGTAAAGCCGGGATCGCTGGATTCCCGAGGAAACTGTGCGCCTCGTACATGTACTGTCGGTTCATTATGTCCAGCTCTAAATTGTCCATCGAGTACATTTTTACTAATTTATTCTTATATCCTCGATTATTTATACAAATCTCTTGCTTCACGCGCGATAAATACTTTTTCTTCTTTTTATAATTATACGATCATATCTTCGTCGTCGAGTACATTTTTATTTATTATTTTTGTTCTTTCACTAGAAAGGAATTCGTCTTCTTTTTTTCTTGAAATTAGACGATCGTATTATTTGAGCTTTTGCTATAATTGTTTGTTTTAAATAAAATTCAATACCATCTCTCACTCATCTTTTACATTTGGCAGTACTTCAACTTTGTTTCTTATCTTACAATTAAATCATATGTTCTCCATTAAAATACATTCATCGCTATATTGCTTCGTAAAATTCTTCACGAGCCATGCCTCTTCCACTAATTGTAAAATTACACGATGCTTTCCACCTCTTTGTCTTATTTCTAAATTTTTTGTATTATTCTGAATACGAAGAGACTAGAATCATTGACTAGACCGATACAAGTATCGATACGAGTAGAGTGACAAGACGTTCGCGAATCGGTCCCCGTTTGTTATCCGTTCGTGCTCGAGTACTCGGGAATTCGAAATCCCTCACGATTCTCCGCGATCACGCTCGAAGGATCTCGCGATAAGTAACGACGGGCACGTGTCACCGCGGGTGGACGCGTGTCAGGAAATATTTCTAAACACCGGCACGTGTCTTGCCGGGGTTGAACACGCGTCGAGGATTTGTCGAACGACACTTGTCACCTCCTACTCGCGACCTCCGATCTTTCCTTCGGCGTTTATCCTCCGTTTCGGCATGAAATTCCGCAAGAATTTCGACATCTCACCGCGAGGAGGAAGAAAAATCATTTCTCGATCACACTCGTTGATTAATCTTCTGGATCACACACCGGCGTTGATTTTTTCCTCGATCGATCATCTTCCTTTTACTTTCTTTTCTTTTTTACACGACGATCGAGTTCTTTTTCTCTGTGCAAATTTTTGTTATGTAATGGCAGTTTTAGTTTAACTTTAGTGGACGAGGGATTATAAATTTTCCTTCGTTGTGGAGATCGCACGATGACCACTCTCGCTTCCGATCGTGACTGAAATCGTGAAAGGCGAGAGAAAAGCGGAAGCCATGCTCCCTCTCTCTATCTCCCTCTCTCTCTCTCTCTCTCATCGCCGGGGTTGAAAGCCCAGGCGCGACCCCCATTCGTCGCGAGGCATACAGAACGCGGGGGTAGTAGACGGAGCTTGCCTACCCCCTTGCCGTTGCTGGGGCAGCGGTGCCGCCTCTTCATCGATCTGATAAGGAGCACCGTAATTCGTGCTTCCATGATATACATATATACACCGGTCTCTATGTGTACACGTGTATGTCTATCTATATATTATACACCTACGCTTATATATCTGTATATATATATATCTACATTTACATCTACGAGATATTCGATATGTATATCGAACGGGACGATTGTTCAAGTATCAATGAAATCGGAAAAATTATTCGTCTTCTCGTCTTATGTGTGTATGCCTGTACAGTAAATTCCCATATAACGAAATGGTTGAACTCCTAAATAATATGTTATTATATAAATTAGTGCAAAAAGGTAAAATTAAATTAGAAATATTATTCTTTCTTTATGTAATATGAAAATATATAAATTCTCACCATGTGTCGTTTTGTATGAGGTTTCCCTAGTTGTCTAACCGTGCTATACAGGGATTTACTGTATATCACACACTTACGTTTATATATCTCTATATACATCTACATTTACATCTATGAAATATTATATATCTATATCGGACGATTGTCGAGTATCACCGAAATTGGAAAAATTACTCGTCTTCTCGACTTTTAATTAAATAATGTTTCTTCACGGACGATAATTACCTCTTTAATTTATTCTCTATGTGTGCATCGTAATAATGCCTCGTGAGAGAACGTTGTATCAAATTCTTTATCTTGTACCATTTTTTTAGCATTTCAAGATTAGTTTTATTCAGTAAAAAATCCGTGGGTTTTCAACTAATTCTAGCTTTAAGCAGTGTCGGTTATCGAGCTTTGTTATTCGCGAGTTAATCCTTTTTTACCAAGTTGTAATAGTTTTTTGCGGATTTTTAAACGAACTGGTATACGTGACTGGTATGAAGCCGAGGTCTTTTTATGCGTAATTCATTGTAACATGTATTTTTTTATCGAATTTTCCTGTCGCAATTGTGCATTCAATGTAAATACGTTTTCACGTTACGTTAATGTACAGGGTGTCCCCAAAAATGTATAGGTACCTATACATTTTAACAGAAAAATGGAACAATGCTTCATTTAATCACAGTAAATAATCTTCTGTATCCAATCTTCATTCTCATATTTACTCTTCGTTATTATAAAACGATTAAATTAAGTTTTTAAGTTTGAAACTGTAGAAATCGTTGATAAACAAATAATTTATTTGTAACATCCCTAAAAATCGTAAAAATATTTATTAAAATATGCGAGACGCGAAACTTTCGAATTTTTAACAAAACTAATACATAACCATCGATTTACAATAAAGTATCTCATCGATCTTATCGATATAAAATTCTCCCTGCGATAAAAGTCACAGATCAAAAGAACGAACAATTTACCTGTACCGTCATTTTTCCATCTATCGTTACCCGGACATTACTCGTGTACAATCGAATATAAAATTACAAGTTGGAACGACCATGTTACTTCGATCGCAACCGGTATATAGTTAGCCTTGATACCGCAACGAATATTACGATCGACGAAACGAAGCGAGTATGAAAAATTGACGATATCATTTTCCCAACTTTTCCTCTTCAAATCTCCTATCTTCCAACGATTGGACTTCCTTCTTTTTTCCTTTCTTCTATGAAACCATTCCACTTCTCCATTGTCATTGTCCGTTGCGTCACTTGGTGGGCCACGCGATGACGTCGCGTTATTAAATATGAATTACTCGTTCGTAGATAATTGAGCAACGTTGGAAATCAGATCGTATGTACCTGTACTCGACCGCATAATTATAGGTCCCCGGGCACGGGCCAAATGTCGCCGAAATGTTTAACCCTCGACAACCCTTGCGCAATGTTTTCACCGCACGCGTCACGCACGTGCCCTTAATTTCTATTTCACTGCGATACTTTAGTTCTGATTTCCGTCGTTGTTCCTTTTGCTGCTTGATGTTTACCTCGTTTAGTATAGGTAGCCCTCGTATAGCACGGTAATTAGTTCGCTTGGTAGAGGTAATTGTATTGTACGAAAATTCTTGCCACGTGTATTTACTATTATGTATTATATTGTTACGCTGGAGAGCTTCGGCATACAACGTTACTTTATACAACTTTATTTATACATGAAATGTTTAACGCAAATTATCATTGATATTATTATTGTTATTATTGTAAGTAATCGGGATAAACCTTTTGGTATACATAGGTAATTAGAATTTAAAAAGTGACGTTGTAAAAAAAATAAAAACCTAATTAAGTTTCGTTTTAAATGACAACATGAACAGAACAAGTTTAAAAATATGGAAAATTTGTTTAGATTAATAAAGACGCGATTAAAGTAGATAAATTAGCCATACAAAGTCTTGTACAATTCTAATTATATAATGTGGGAAGGGCTCTAAGAAGACACGTCCTCTCTCTTCAAACGTTCAGAGACGACTCGCTTCTTTTAAAGTTATCGATCGTCAGCGAAACCGTTTGACGACCGATAGTCGAGGCTTCTCGAAGTTTTGGCGCCAAACTGTATTTCGAACTGATCGCTAATTCATATCGTCGCAGTAATATTAAAAATTTATTGAATAAAGTTATGTTACACGCGTCTCTGTTAATGTTACTTAATAGTTCGGACATATAAGGACTACTGTAAATCCCCGTATAACACGGTTAGAAAATTAAGGAAAACTCATACAAGATATGTAGCAAGAATTTTTTATTTTTACATTACATAAAGAGAAAATAATATTTCCAATTGAATTTTGCCTTTTTGTACTAATTTATATAATAATACATTGATTAGGAATTCAACCATCGTGTTATATGAGAATCTATTGTACTGTAACTCTCAAACCGAATTCCGTCGAAATCGTGTTCTCAAAGTATCGTGTTTAAGGATTACTATGTTATCCTGTTACTTGTATAGCGAAAATTCGTACGGTGGTAAACTAAACCAGTTATAATTTTACCTAGGGTTTCCTACCTACCTACCGTTATAACGTCTACCTGCATTTCTTGTCTTATTCCGTTACACGAAGAAATCGTAGAGAATGTATTAAGGAAAGAATTTCATTCGATGCCATTATATTTGTTTATAAGTTCCTAATTTATCAGAATCTATCTATAAATACAACTTTCATAAATTTGTCGAAAAAGATGAGATCTTAATATAAGTTTGCCTGTTCTGTAACCTATATCGTTAATAATTAATTTTTGTACGGCTGCATCATGTATCGTATGTAACAATATATGATATTAATACTCATACTTGATTATTTGTAGGGCATACATCTCAAAAACGGTTAATACCTAGAATTTATGGTTTATAATTAAAACTTTATGGTTTCCTTCAATTTATTTTATCGATCTCTTCGATTTTTACGTACAATTAATTAATATATCCTACATAATGTTTCAAAACGACCGTGTTAAAAACGACGCGTAAAAGAACTTAAAGTTTCTACGAATTTGTAGAAAACTTCGATACAAATTTTCGTGTATTTTACGATAAATTAAGGACGGAAAACTTACGACGGTAGCGTGTACCACTGAATTGCTATTTCGATAAATCGACAAAGTAATAAAGTAAAACCCAATCGTTTCGGTACCGTTCGGCACCGTTCCGTGCGTAGCTCATTAAATTTGGGTAATTAAAGCGCCAGGAATCCCGATGCCGACGAAGCCTCCCTCGGGGAGACTCCGAGAATGAATTATTATCGTTCCATCTGCGATCCTATTCCGGAAAAAATCGTGAAAACGGTGAAACGATTCCCACGGATGCTATTTCGTAGGTAGCTAACGCGTTTAAATGGATCAGTAAAGATAAGTTTAAGTAGATTTCAAATTTATGATCGTAGGGGTTAAAGCAAAGCGAAAATATCGTATCGAAAATCACATACGACAAATTTTTAACTTTTTATTCGCTTATAAATTGATTGGCATTATCGATTCTTATGTATTATTTTATAATTTTTACGAATGAACTTTTTATGAATTATAATCATAATCATAAATTATAATATCGAAGCAAATATAAACAATTTTTATAAATTATCCGATATTCGCTCGGAAACGTTTACCTATTTAAAAAGAGAACAATTTTGGAGTAGCACACAGGCGATAGATTTCGAGCTCGTCTCCCGTCGCAGCTTGTTTCGCCATAATCCGAAACGAAAATACTCGAGCGGGACATGTCCATTGTGCCGAAGGTTTTTTCATCTTCTAGATTCGGAGATAAACCAAAAGGGGAGCTGGATTTAAATGTTCGATCCCCCGTGCCCCGCGCTCGTGCTTATAACAAAACCGTATTTCGATCTCGATATTTTCTTTGCATCTTGTGCTAAATAAACAATTGCAAAATTAGAGATTTCTCAATTGCTTTCTTTTGATTAGTAATATTCAATGCTTGATTTTAATTTTAATTAAACAAATTGTCTCGGTCTTTCCTCTTTCTTCCTAATAGATCAAATATTTGTTATATAAAAACAGAAATATATTATAAATTATAATATTCTTATTAGATACATTTACATCGATTCCGTACATAGAAGCATACATTTTATAGACGTATTACTATAAATACATGAATAAATAAATTTTGATACAGATATATGCATAAATTACATGAAATTTGTAATATATAAGTAATTATTAATAATATATAAACACAATAAAAATTATATTTGTTACACTAAAATTGTCTACATATCGAATAATGTCTTATGAAATGAAAAGTTTAAGAAGACCTTACGAAACCTAGAAACCCATTTCCCCGATAATATTATTTCACCCCTCCCCTCACGAATAGTTTCTTCACGGTGCATCCTCGCACAAGCAAGTCGTGTCTAACACCTGGTCCGCTGTAACACCCCGGAACATCCTGGTACCTATCCGGGACACGCCTCGGGCCCCTAAGTGTCTATTAATTTATACTCAGCGGGAGTGTGAAATCGATTTGTGTTCGCTCTCGATCCTCTCTCGAGTCGCGATAAATCTATGAGAGCATCGAGAGGCAACAACTCACGATGATCGGGACGTTCCCCCTTCTTTAGAAACAGAATCCGTTCGTTCTAAATTATCCAATTTTGCATAGTTATGAATGTTAGAATTCATATTTTTAAGCAAATTTATTTTCAACGAAGTTTGACATTACATTATAACTATCGAATAATAAATGTTTACTTAGACGATTTTGTTATTATTTTTGAATGTAACTACGAAATGAATGCCATGTAATATGAACGAATGATAATATACAAAGATCGCAATACAATAATGAAATCATAAAATTACGAAATGAATTATTGGATATGTAATATTAATAACAATATTTAAATGTACTTAACAAAAGATATGTCATGCAGATTTTATTATGATATAATTATTTTATTATTGCATTGTGATCCTTATTTATGATCTTTATTATTTTGATTGTGATTTAAATTGGAAATAAATCACGAAATGAATTATTGGATATGTAATATTAATAACAATATTTAAATGTACTTAAGATAAAGGATGTCATGCAGATTTTATTATGATATATTTCCAATTTAAATAAACAAATCCTAACAAAAGTGAACGATAAGATGTCACCACAATATTATAGAATGATCTAATAAATTTTATTTCCAACATACATTCATCGAATAAAGAAACGGAAAACTTAACCGCGAGGAGGGATACCGCAAAACGTTCTGGGGGTTGGAAAAAGGGGTGGGCGGGCCAGGGTAAGGGAGAAGGAGAGAGAGAGAGAGAGAGAGAGAGAAAGAGAAAGAAAAAGAGAGGAGCAACGCATTGGAGCGTGGAACGTTTTGGGGGTCGTACCCTGTTTGGAGGGTCTCAGATGAGGACACCACAGGGGGTACCATCCCCTACATACCGGAAATGGTTATACCGGATATGCGAGTGCATATTAGACAGGTGTTTGGAACTTTGTTGCGTGGTACGCGCGTCGTTTCGTCGCGAGCTCGCGATAAGAATCGTCGTTCGGGTGGTAAGGTTTCGAAGCTAATAGAGTTTGACATTTAAATGTCTATAAAATAGTGCCTCGTCTAATCATCTACTTTTACGTTCCTAGAGAAAAGATTTCTAATAAAATCGTAAAGAAAATAATTGTAAAGGACGTCATCTTGAAATTAAATGTTATTTAATGAAAATATCATTCGTTCAGGGAAGAAGATAAAATTTGAGATAAAATTATAGATGTCACTGTACCGTTGTGAAATTTTAACGCGAGGAAGTCAATGAACATTCATCGTTTCATTGAAATTCTATTTTTTTTAATAGAAAAACTGATCTACCGATCACTGACCACTGTTGTACGTAATCTAACAATATGTTCAGCATGTGTCAAACGTTCTCCTCTTGTGGTATGTAAGCAGATCGATACTGAGATAACTTTATCATTGCCGTCAATGAGAATATCTCTCCACGAAAGATGACTATCCCCGGTACCATGCTCGTTAAGCGGTATTCACGTTGCAAATGTTTCATAGTATACGCATATGCAATGGATATGTAATATACTATATGAACCCATAGAAAATCAATCGTTAATTATGTTCGTGAAGAATTCGTTATGTAACATGGAAAGATATCATGGAAATGTATGTTGGCTTCTTTCAACATGAAAAATGCGACTGTGATAAAAGTGAACGCTGTTCTATCGACGTATTAACCAGATGCACCAGGTAAACATGCGTACATGTGTAGGTAGGTATCGTGTCTGTGATGACAAATCGCATTTGACTTTTAAATGTTAACATATCCTTTTTTTCGAGATTTCGCGTATAATAATGAACATTGGTGAATAATAAATATAATAAATTATAATCGCTTACATTATATGTATACATTTGTGTATTTTTTCTTGCAAATTAATTTTTTCTTTCACAAGGGAACATGAAATGTAAGGATGTAATATGGAAAATGGCAGGAAGTTTCTAATTTCACTACTAAGGTATATGCAAAATCGTTGACATCTGCTTATAAGTTATCTTTGATAGAAATTTTGTAATACTTTTATCGCAAAAGTTGACTTTAGTCTCCAGGAAACATGAAGTAGAAGGATGTAACATAATACATGGCACGAAATTTCTAATTTCACTACTACGGTACATGCAAAATTGTTGACATCTGCTTAGTTATATTCCTCGATAAAAACTTCCATTTATGATACTTTGTAATACTTTTATCGCAAAAGTTGACTTTAGTCTCCAGGAAACATGAAGTAGAAGGATGTAACATAATACATGGCACGAACTTTCTAATTTCACTGCTAAGGTATATGCAAAATCGTTAACATCTGCTTAGAAATCATAATGCTTAATATAAACTTCTATTTACGGTACTTTGTAATGCTTTTATCGCAAAATTTGACTTTAGTCTCCAGGAAACATGAAGTAGAAGGATACAACATGAAGAATTGCACGCAGCTCCTAGTATCTCCTTCAATATTATGTTATACTTCTACATAAATATCATCTATGTACATACTATTAAAATATGCAATTATAATATATTCTAAAACCTATAATTAATATTAGAATTTACATAAAGGTTATTGTTACAGTAAAATACCATGTAACTTTGTATCAGGAGAACGTGTAACGCGTGAAAGCACGATAAATCTTGACATCTTCTTTCGAACTCAGTTCATGGCGTTTTGCTAAACTTTTCTCGCAAATTATGTACATTACTCCTGGAAGAACATGAAGTGTAAGGATGTAACAAGAAAAATGGCATGGATCTTCTAACACCTCCTTTACTCTTATGTTCTACTTTTATAAAAGCATTATGCATTATTAAAATATGTATTTAATTATAATCTGTTACAATCAACGTATAATAATGTTTATTATATAGTCATATAATAAGAATTTACGCGAAGTTGTAAGTTAATTCTCCAAGTGAAAAAAAAATACAGCTATGTAGGTGTAACTTTGTATCAGGAGAACACGAAACACGAGGAGATACGGAAAGTCTGGATATCTCTGTTTGAATCGTGTTGTCCTGATGAAACATTACACTTAGGAGACTTTGTAAAAAAATACGATACTATGAACAAAAATCTACTTTTTTCGCAAATTGCTTCTCGGTCTCGGGAGAACACGACATAGAAGAGTGTAAGACGAAAAACTACACGAAACTTCTACCACCTCCTTTGGAATTATGTTACATTCGTACAAAAATACTATGTAGATATTATTATTCAAATATGTAATTATAATCTGTTGTAATGAATATTCGAATTTATACGATTATCAAGTAGCAGTGCTTTATATCAAAATGTAAGTTACGATTTAATTCCCAAGTTGCCAAAAAAAAAGATTTGCGGCTCTGTAAATGTAACATTGTATCTGGAGAACATGAGGCTCGAGGAGTTACGAAGAATCTTGGTATCTCTCTTCAAATCGGTCTACGCTATTTGACAAAACTTTTTTTGCAAATTTGACTTTGATCTCCGAGGAACATGAAATGAAAGAATATAACACAGGAAAATACCTCCTTTAATATTATGTTATACTTTTATAAATGTAGGCTATGTAAACATTAATATAATATGCAATTATAATCTGTTGCAATCGGTATTAAAATTTTAGCCGATGTTGCTTTCAAAATAAAAAAGTACTTTACAGCAATGTAGAAGTTATAATTTGATTCTTGAATTAAAAAAAAAAAAAGAATTAGTATCGCATAGATGTAACTTTGTATCAGGGGAACATGAAATGGTAAGGTATGAAACGAAAAATTACACGAAGTGCTAGTATCTCCTGTAGTATCATGTTTTCTCGATAATGTCTACAGATCTTGTAGTCACACTATTTCTTTTGACAATTGTAACTCTAATAATATGTGTAGATATAACTATTGTATCTTAAGTTTATTAATACCATAGATATTCTTTCGATAGAGTTTTCAAGCGTTTAATTATATTAAGCATTTCATTTCATCGTAAAAGTTTCCAAACGTAATAAAAGCGTAATTTATTTAAATTTACAGCTGACTTCATTGATTTAATCAATAACTACTGTACAATGACTGTAATCAGTGACTCAATAGAATTCTTTAGTAGAGAGAAAGTTGTAAAGTGAATTTTAATGAAATGCCTAGATGTATTAATATTACGTTTGAATTTTATTTGTATAATTATAACTTTGTTAAAAATGAAAACCTTAAAAATAAACAGTAGCGTTATCTATAGGCCAAAATTATAATACCAAGTAAAATACCTATCGTCGATAATTCAGAATTTTGCAATATCATCATAACCCACATACGATAACTAATCCGTCTATTCTGTCTTATCTACACAGAATGCTATTGAAAAAATGAAAGCACTGACTACATATAGTGAAAAATGAAATACGTCAGATTTTTACCAAAAAATATTATCAAACTATTCGATTACATCGTCTTACGAATTAAACAGCCTCGATCCTTTATTTAAAAAAAAAAAAAACTAATGCACACCTATAAAACCCGTGAACCTTTTCCTAAAATAAAAAATAAAAAATAAACAAAAAAGAAAAAAAATAAATCGGGCTCGTCCGGGATTTGAACCCGGGACCTCTCGCACCCTAAGCGAGAATCATACCCCTAGACCAACGAGCCACGTTGCCGACTTATTAATGTTCTCTTAAAATACGTAGATCTATTCGCGGACACGATTGAATGTCGATTCGACGTATTAGAAAGACGAATATTATCATTACAGTGCCGGCTCGCGATAATCTCGCTCTTATTCCACGCACGGCACGCAGTGCAAGATGGCGGCTGAAAAGCAGCAAGACTTTAATAGGAGCGCGCTGACGGTCGACGGTGAACGGGTAATTCGTCGTGAATTAATCTGAGAAACGTACGAAAGAGGATACGAGACGCGCAAAGATTATCTCGCGTTTGCGCGGCAAACTTTTCCCTACTCGTCTATTGCGTCGTCTTTTTTGTTTATATACTAAGGAATCTCATCCCAGTTTTTGAACGGCTTCCTTAGGCTTGGTACACTGGACAACGTGCGGAAAGGGTCCCAGGAGGTTTGGTCCGTCTCGTTGGTTACGATTGCGTAAGCTTGGATCTTTCCTACAACGAGCTAACATCCGTCACGGCGTTAAAGGAATTCAGTAGACTGGAGGAACTGATATTGGATAACAATCGGCTGCGCGATCTGAAAACACTACCTTCTCTTCCGTGCCTGACCACTTTGAGTCTAAACAACAACAAGGTGCGTTCGAAATGCGTCTTGCGTTTCTTTTCTCTTTTTCTTATCTCTTTATTATTATTATCATAATTGTATCGTTAGGCGCATGTTCTGGCAAAATGAATGTAGATATATGTATATATACATATATATGTATGTATATGTCTCGCTCGTTTCGCTAATTTTTGTTCAAGGAAACGCGATAAAAGTAGAAAGAATCGGAGATTATAATTTAATTTGTAGTTTAGAGGCTATGAGAAATATTTATGAGAAACGTACGTAACGTATACTGGTGTCTATCCGTGTAAATGTTAAACGCATTGTTTACTTACGTGTAGGAGATAAGGGAGAGATAAAAGGAGAGAATTTGAATAAGCGTGGACGTAGATAAAATTGCAATTTCTGCATAACAACGTTGTTATTCCGCTCGAGCTGCGTTTCCTACGGAGAGAGAGTGAGAGAGAGAGAGAGAGAGAGAGAGAGAGAGAGAGAGAGAGAGAACGATCGAATACGGAATACCTACGTACGAGATACGCGTACGTAATTTCTTATGTCAGATATATGTACTTATACACGTGAACACCGATGAGGAAGCTCTCGGTCGTTCACCTCGAACGCGACATCGTGACACTTTGATAAAGTTTATCGATGAAGCATCGAGCATCGCTCGTTTTTAACCTACGTCAACGTTTCAGCGTTTTGTAATTCGTACTTTGATGTATTTTATGAGGAATAGTTTACGTAGTGAAGAATCTTCTCTGGTTGTTCGTGAGAGATCGAATAAACGTGACGATGGTCCGTAAACTTCTGTGAATGGGCTGAAAATATTAAGTATGATGATCGGTTGTAATTTAAAATATTTTCTATCTATGATAAAATCGGTGATACGTTCATCGTTATTGTGTAAACTGCATTGTTTATATTCAAATTTTCAGACGATTTAGTTTCATTGCATCTGTCTTTAAAAGCTACGTGGTTTTTCATAATTTAAACAATACAAAGGATTATAATTGTATTTGATTTTTTTTTGATTTATCAAATGTTTAATGTTCCTATTAGTTATTATCGATTACTGTGTATAATGGTTTACACGATTATCTATTTTAATTTTAAACGATCATTTAAAATCGTTTAAGTGAAATTGTTCTTGACCATTCTTTGATTTATCAAATTCTGAATATTTTTTATCACATATTACTAATTGCTTTCATAATTTACAAAGTTATTTATTACAATTTTAGATGATCATACTCATAGTCATACTGAAAATAATCATACTCAACCTTGCTTTGATTCATCAAATTTCTAATCTTATTACTATTACTAATGTTATAACGATTTACGCAATGATCTCGCACAATTCTAAATGATCGTTTAAATAATTTAATTAAAAACAGTCATACTCAACCTACCTTCGATTCGTCAAATTTCTAATCTACTATTATTAATAATATTATAATGATTTACACAAAGATCTAGTATAATTCTAGATGATCATTTTCAGATACTGGACATCGACAGCACCTTGGAAAAGATTCGGGATTGTTGTCCAAAGGTCGCTTACGTGAGCCTCCTAGGAAATCCAGGATGTCCCGATCAGCTGACCAATCCAACATCCACCGACGAGGACGACTACGAACGTTACAGGCTTTACGCGATCTACGTTCTACCACCGAGTTTACGATTCCTCGATTCGCGTGCTGTTACGAGCAGCGAGAGAAACGAGGCACAAAATCGCGGCAGGTATTCGAGAATGGTTAAAGTGCACTCGAACAGATCCAGCAATAATATCATAACCGTACCGATCCCTGACGAGTTTGACGATGCCTATTTTAATATAAAATACACGCCATTGCCGTTACCAAATCGCACTCCTCAAGATCATAGAGGTATGAATTCTATTATTCGGAAAAATCATCTAGATCGATCGATTATATATTTGTTTTCAATTTTAAAACGATATCAATGTAACAAAATAGAAACTTTTTCGATTTTACGTTGAATAGTATTCGATATTTTGCTTTAAACATATGATAATAAATACATTATATAAATTTGTATGTAAAAAACGATAAAACTCGTCAAGGCAAACAACAAAAACACGAAAAAAACTATTTATTATATAGTAAAACACAAAATAGTTCATTTCGTGTTTTTGTTGTTTGCCTTGACAAATTTTATCGTGTTTTGCCATCTTCCACATACAAATTCACATAATGTATTTATTCATTAAATTGATATACTGTTTCTATAAAAACGACTATAAAATTTGTCAAGTAAATATATACAACTCACGAAGATTTGAAAGTACAGATAATATAATGAATTACGTATTAATGTAATACGGACTATAAATAACGAAGAAAATATTACGATAATCGATCGATCTAACGATTCATTCTAACGATACATAAATCATCTTCCCGTGTAAACGATTAATTTGCAATCTTTTCGTGCTTCCGTAGGTGCATTTGGAAAATGCAAGTACCGGTATTCAGGAAAGAATTCGGAAGGCAACAGATTTATTTCCAACAACGATCTCTGAAACGAAAGAGTACGCGATAAAAAGTCTTCGTTGCGAAACGATCTCCGATCATTTAGTTTTTTAAGATTGACAAAGTCACGGCCTTGAGTGCCTATGAATCGATACGATATCTCGATAACTTTAACGACAATCTCGGATTAACGACTTCATTGAAAAATCCAATTTCTTTTCTCATTTAATTTGTCACCCGAGCGTAGGTAGAAAAGGTGCGAACATAATCGAAGAGTGACGCGTAAATGATCGTTCAAATCTCTTCGACATCGAGCAAACGGGTGAGCGAAGAAAAAGAGAAAAGAAACGACAAAATAAACGCAGTCAATCGGTTTATCGCAAAAACTTCGATCTCCTTTTAATAGTATTGGTCCTTAATGTGCACAATGTACTCATTACAACGACATTATTATATACGCAACAAGTTCAGTACCGACGGTTCGTATACCGAAAAGACAAAAAGTGTCATGCATATTTCTTATTGTTGTTTGCTTTTCATCGTTTTTAAGTATCTTAATTCAACATTTGACACGCACACGCAAACCTACGTCACTGCGCACCATTCGAATCTCTATGAAATATATATATATATAATATATATAATATGTATATGTAAAGGCAGTTTATAGTTGTAATCGATAACCCTGTGTTTTTTTAAAAAAGTTACATTACATGATAAAACTACGCGCCTTACGATGGGTATCTTATCGTCATTACGAACACGTAATAATCGAGGATACCCGATACTATCGTTTAAGTACGAATACATCGACTCAGCCTTTCGATTTGTTCCTGAAATCAATGAGAAGGAAGAAAGGAAAACAAAAAGAAGAAAAGAAACAAGAAACTTTGCAGCAAACTTCTGGAAAATCGCGGGGATGGGGGAGATATACGAACTTTCGTCTTCTCCCGCTATCGTCGACGAGTAAAATTCCTTGCCGTAGAGATTTGCGACGGTCTAACTCTTAACTAATCAATTATATAATATAATATAATATATATATGTATAAATATAACATCTATGCGAATATTTATATCGGAAGTCGGTCATATTTAAAATCCTTAAATACACCGCTCCGTATTGTTGTATTGTTACCGGCAGTGCTCGGTACAAAAAATTCTTTTTCTTTTTTCCCCGTTTATATTGTACACTCTTCTGGAAGAATCTTTCTCTTAAAGAAAGGAAAGTGTTCATGGAAACGCACCGTAGCCGTGTTCCAAACGACGAGAGACAGTTTTTCGTTCGTTTTGGCACGCTCGTTGTGATTCTTTAAAGACACAAAACAAAACAAAAAAAAACCAAGAAGCTTTTCGCCTCCCATATCCTTTCATCTAATTTCTCTATTTTCTATTTTATTCCATCGCTCGTTTGGAACACGGACGCGTACTCTGCCATTAACGCGGCCGTTAGTCTTCTCTCGAATAATTTCGATTAGTATACAGTATACCTTTTAAACGAAACGTCGATGCGCTGATTTGATCATCTCGCCATCGAGTTGGACGGACGTTCTCTTTTCTACGTTTCTTCTGTTTCTTTTACGCGATTTAATTCGTTTCGTTGACGTCTTTACACGCTCCATCGACGACGAGAGAGAGCAAAGATCGGCTTGATCGTTACGATCGAGAGAAAAAAAGGAACCCAAAGAACAGCGTTTGGACGATACGATGTTTCTCACTTTGTGATATCCGGGAACGTAACACACGGTGTATAAGCGTTTAGAAAATAGATCTACGCGTGTATCGGTTAAAATACGATGATCGGTCTCGTTTTGTTTCCTTTAATATTTTATATCGCAAACACACGTTATCGCGTTATCGGTGCCCTACGAAGGGAGTGATTCTCATTCAAAATTCTTTTCATTTTCTCTTCCTTTCTCTTCCTGTTTTCTTTCCTTCTCCCAAAGGCACTGATTTTTTCTATCATCGAGAACGAGACCTCCTCTCGCGTTTATTTACATCGATTAGCTAAATCTAAGCGGAAGCTTTCCGAGCTTCGCCGGCGAGCCTAATTTCTCTAATCTCCGAAGTCCATCGTGCGAAACCTCGACGATGCCCTCTTCTTCTCTTCTTCTAAGAGCCGTTGTTCTTTCCGTGATTATGTAGATTCGGCCTCAGGGTCACGGCACCTTCCACCCAGAAATTAGGCCTCTCGAGCATGCTCTGCCAAAGAGACAATTCTCGACCTGTCGCGTCCATCCAGTCGACCGGTTTGCCATAATGCTTTCCTGGGATTATAAATTGGTATGTTCATTAATAATTCCAGCTATGTACTACCTACTTACATACTTACGTTGTGTATGCGTGTGTGAGTGCATGAGTAATACGTACCGGTACCGAGATTGAAACGAACGCCGCCTAAAAATTCGTTACTGGCGATACGATCGTGATCCCAGACTGTTAATTCCAGACCACGCTCGGCTAACTCCTGTAAACTGACGTCTTTGTAGATGAAGGTGTGACCCCAAACTGGCGAACCGCCCGATCGACGAACGACACCGGTTTTCTGTTTACCCGAACGTCCTTTGTCTGGCAGCAAGTAACTAATACGACAAATTCCAATATTTTATTTTTTGTATATAATGTATGGATATGATTTATATAAACGGGTTTAAGGGTGTAACAAATGAATTCTATCGTTTAATTTATACTTCGCGATTCTTTTACTTTAGATAGATGTATGTAGGTATGCACTTTCCGTTTCTTTCATTATTTTTTTTGCATATGCGTTATGTATATCTTGTTGTTTCTGTTTTATGACACAAATGTTACTGCAAGTGCTATTGGAAATTACAAGGTAAAAGTTTGTATACATGTATCGTTCATTATAAAAGTGGTTTAATGTTCGTTTATTGTAATATTAAGTGTTTTGTAAAATGATTTATAGAAAAATAAAAAAGTAACGACATTTGATGAGAAAAAAATATTATATAACTGGGAGTTGATTCGTTTCTATAATGAAAGATATAGTAAGACGTACTTGTATGCAAAAAATACATATTCAAAAATTATGAACTTACACCACTTTTATAATGACAAACACACATACGTATATGCTTTTGAAAAGTAAAAATATGACATTGTGACATTGCTATAAATTTTGGGACCTGATTATAATTATCATTATTAGTTTATAATTGCATTTAAAGAAAATACGATAACTATACGAATTGAAAATACTTTTTTTAATATCTTTAAAAAACAAGATATTACATTCTTTAAAAATAAAGTTAACTCCACGATATCTTTAAAACAGAATACCATAGAAAATATGTAAAAACTAAAATTAAAAAATCCAAAGAACACCTCTACGTGCATCATTATTGCACTCGCGTAAAAAAACTTTAACTGCCACGCATACGAGTACATGCCTATTCATATTTCTAATTCGTCAACCCTTTAAAGTGTTACGAAAAAATTACCTTTTGCAAAAGGGATCGCAAGTACCAGAATTCTTCGCCCTCGTCTGTAAGTTTCTAGCCTCTTTAACAAGAACGTGCAAGGCACCGCGACTCCAGTTTTTCCTCGATTTCGAAGCACCTTTGTGATCGGAGCCCAGCTCACGTTCTTGCTGTTGAGGATCCGGCGGTACGAACTTCAAGCCGACGATTACCTCGCCTTTGTAAGCGATCGGATCGTCGAACGGCTCGGTCTGCAAATAATAGTAACGGTTAAATAACGGTACGGCTTTTTTCCATCGATTATCGTGTCAATGATAATCGAAAATCATCGTTGACAACGATAGTCGATTTCAAATATCCCGAGGAACGAGGAAAATTCGCGTTTCCTGTAACATCGTCGAGCTCCGAGCTAACGGAGAATAACTCGGGTATTACAGTAGAACCTTGATTATCCGAACTAATTGCGTTCACGAAAATCGGATAATCAAATTTTCCGGATAATCGAACGACTCACATTACAAACTACATTTCACATGAAAAATTATGATTGTTTACATATTACACGTTTAACACTTTGAGCGCCATGTCACCCAGATATGGGTGACATATAAATTGCCTATTCAATTTATTTATTTATTTCAAGGATTACAGTATTATTTTAATATAGTATAAATATACGCAGGTATTCAATAAAGTTGAAAAAATAATAAAACAAAATTATTAGAAATTATATTAGAAAATCTATTAACTTTTGAACTTTGCTAGCATCACTGTCAACTGTAGAAATATGTTTGGCGCTCAAAGTATTAAAACGTTCCGTGCCACGTGTACCACCGGTGGTATACGCTGACATATTTATTTCATGCACTAAAAACATAGTTCATAATAAGTTTGACAATGTAGAATATATTTCCGCCAAAAAAATGAGGCATTATAAAAAATGCAATATAGAACAAAGCAAATATGTATTGCGTGATAATGTATAAATCTTTAGTAAAAACATTAAATGATCTGAATGAAAAGTCGAGCAAAACGGCTCCGCACGGAACGTCTTAATAGATATACATGTAATACAACCAAACGTTCGGAGAATCGACCGTTCGGATAATCGAGCATTCGGATAATCGAGGTTCTACTGTATTATTTTTGAAA
>JAIFRP010000021.1:1956397-1979880 GCA_032403825.1 Odynerus spinipes | reverse complement strand
AAAAAAACGTACAATTCTACAGTAAAAGCAGCAGCAAGCCTCCGAGCTACACACAACAAATGCATAATAACGGTGCAATCTTATCGGAATACGGTAGAAAAATCGTCGTCATGCTCGAGGTAACTCGTATCATAATTACATACAGCGTGCAATGCCTTTGTAAAAACGTATTGTAAAAGGATTCACGAAAACGAATGTTCAAGTTCAACATAGCGATCTACTGGACACTTTTGGTAACCCTTAACGGACCAATGTCGCAATATACAGGGCGCGGCAATTTTATTTTCATCGCAGCACTTACGTATATTGCGGTAAAAATGATTTTATTATTATTCCCATCGTTGTTATCGTTGTTATATTGTCGTTTAACGCGTTAAGTGTTACAATCTTTATTTAACTTAATTTTTAATAACAAAATTTTCATTTTATTATATTCATCATCGTTATCGTTGTTGTATCATTATTTAACGAGTTAAGTGTTAGAATTTTGAGTACATAATTTGTCTACGTATAAAAAACTAGCTCCAAACCATTGGTAAGTAAGTATAAAATACTTGCGGATCGTTAAGGGTTAATATACGATCTACGAGCTCAACTTGTTATCGCACTTACTGTCGACGTACTGAGTTTTAATCGGCATCGCAAACCCAACAACCTGAGGGTAAAAAAAAAAATCATTGTCATTGTTGAAACTTACTCTCTCCTGAAGCGGATACCATCGTGGCGTGGGGTCATCGAAAATTTTATTCTCCAGTGGCATTCGCACCTCTCCGAGAAAATCGTTACGTCCGAACATGTCCGAGTGCCATACCGTCAGCCAAAGGGTCCTGGTCTCCAAGCCGCTCAGGCTCATGTGAAACTGAAACGTCGTTGTGGCGAACCATCGAAAATCTAATTCTCATGCAGGACACGAGACACGTATCGAGCAGGTGGATCGATCGCTAACGATCGAAGGATAATATCGAGCTCTCACGGACTACGATAATTCGACTCACCTTGAGGGTCTCGTTGAATTCCGGGTTCAACGTGTGCTTCTTCACCTTCGTCTTGCGCTTGCCGCTCTTCGATTTGTCCGGCAGGAGATAGACTTTCACGTATCTACGGGAGAGCAAATTGGAATCGAAATGATGACGTTTGAGAGAGTTACGAACGAAGGCAAAAGTTTTGTCGCTTTTTTCAACAGATAAATGCCATTCCGAAAGCGACAATACTTGTTCCACCGCTTTTACCAACAAGAATTTCTCGATTTTGTTATCTCTTTTTCTTTCTACCTTTCTTTCTTTATTTCTTTATTTCGAACTTACGGATCGGATCGCTTTCGCTTGACGTCGACCGGCGCGAGATTTTTGCATTTGGTGACGTGCACCTCGAACGTGAGATGCTTGTAGTCGTATTGTAGAGCGAACTCGACCTCGCCGGTCACAACTACCGACCGACAGCATCGTCCTTCCCCAGCACCGCTGTAAACCGACGCCATCGAATCCGAGCGTGCCTGGAAGATCACCGATAAGTTGTATAACGAAAGAAATTTAACGATTAATTAACAAATCAATACGATAGTGAATTATTCAAAGTGTCTCACTGATGTGGGTCATTTTGAATTGTATTTGCATAATATTGCACGCGATACCGATGCACGAACATTTACACGTGCGTCAATTAATTTCAACGCTAGAAACATCTTAGGGAAAAAAAAAATTACATAGTTTGATCGGTTCAACGTATCGATCTACGTTCGTTATCGTTATCTAATACATGAGCCGTTCAGAGGAAAAGTGGTCTAACTACTTTAAAGTAAATATTGAGAAAATTAATGTTTTGAATCTGAGCGAATTAAAAAATCACAGTAATATTTTTGTTTTAAAGATTTTCACATATTTCAATAAGCCTATATTGAGATTTGACATGATAACCATTTGCAATGATTACGCCCATTTAATTAGATTAAAATTAAAAAATTAAAATTAAAATTTTTGATTTTTCTCTGAGCGGTTCACATAAACTAATCGATACGTGACTTGCAAAGAGTACAAAATATATTCGTACGTTCTTCGAAACTTCAAGAAAGTATAGTTTGTATTTTTCCTCGGCATACGTCACATACGTTAAACTTGCTAAACCAGTACACAGTTTTAACGCACTTTATTCACGCGAAAACATTTTAATTGGTTGCGTGCCATAGCGGTCACCGGTGACCGACACTCGATTTTGCAAATTAAGTTTGAAACGTATATAAATTTGATTCCTTGACGTTTACGAGAATATAACTGCCAATCGTAAAGATAGTAAAGTCTAATGTCAAAAGTGTGTTTTTCCGCGTATTTTTATACCGAATTCAATTATAGACAATATTAAACGAATATATGGGATTACGCAAAATTGGTTCGGTACTTAACGCGTTAAAGAATGTACGAATACTATCTACACTCAAATTAACATGACTCGATCTCTAAACTCTAAATTCTAATGACAAACATCGCGTTAGGGACTGTCTATAAATATCTATTATAGTTACCACATTACCGACGGGAAACGAGAATTCTCGTTTTATTGAAATATACGTTACAGAGGATTTAATTAATCATATTTAAAACTATAAATATGATACTCTTTTAATGAATAATCATGTTTGCACATTCCAATAGTATCATATTATAGTCTACTATTTATTAGTGTTTTTCTTACTATTTACTTACTATTTACTATTAAGTAAGTAAGTAAGTAAGTAAGTAAGTATTATTTGCTTACTATTTCTGACACGTAGAAGGAATTCTATATCATTAAAATCACCCGTCGTATAGGAAAGTTTTAATAAAAGTGCCCCGTCGTTAATGTGTTAAAATTATCCGCTCCAATCGTGGTAAGATTTTTCCGAAATATCACGAACTCGCGATAGATGCGCGAAAACACTCGTAAGAATTTATTCGAGTTCCTTAGCAAGCCACGCAAATCGACTTGGTCGAACTTTCACTCGCGATCGCATTCGATTCCGGAGGCGTGGAGGAGGAGACGTATGCAGGATGACGTGTACTCACTCCAAGGCTGGACAAGGAGGCGCGAGTCGCGAGATGTCCAGAATGCAATCCGGGATCCATATCGTCCATATCCATGACAGTGTGACTAGAGGCAGCGCGCGAACCACCGCCAATGATCGGCGTGCTGCACGCCTCCGATAGGCTGCTTCCATCGTCTGCAAAAATATCGTATGACGTTCTGTTAGTTTCTACCTCGCGAATGTGTTTCGAACGTCAACATTCGTATATTTATAAGTTAACGGGACGTTTTAAGCTGTATGTATATAGAATGCTTCTATTTTTATGTAAAATGTAAAAATATCACGCGATGTTGTATTATTTTGTATCTGGAGTAGGTATATATTCGAGCGTTGATATTTTAACACGATGTTCTGTAGCATATGTTTGTAGTATGGTTCTATTTTAATATTTAACGGACGGGTTGTTTTTTTCTCTATCTTTTCCTGTTTACGGGCATTTCTAACAGAATTCAGTTTTATTAAATTAACACCATTATTAGTAAAATTCTATGTGCTATCTACGCGCTCCGTCCATTAAGTGTTAATTTAAAATGCAAAAATATTGTATAGCGTTCTATTATTTTCTATCTGGCGAATATGGTTGCATTCGAACGGCAGCATGCGAAAATGGCGTTCTATACCATACGCGTATATATTAGCACATACTTTTCTAATCGATTCACGCGAATATCATTAAAGTTGTTACTGCTGGCAAGAAGTGTTTGGATCAACGTGGAAGAGCTCCAGCATATAAATCGTTCGAATAAAGATTTATAAACATCTTTTTATTTTAATATTAATAATTACTTTAATGTATGTACGTGCGAATGGATTCAAAGAAAACAGCCTATGTGATCGAAGTTGACGAATAAAATAAATTGTAATATCATTAGAAGAAATATTTCGTAATATCGTCTTCGTATATAAGAATATCATTATTAACAAAGAAATAGTTGAGAAGTACAACGAACGCATTCGCTGAGAATAAAAAGAAGAGAAGAAAATATTCTTAAACCCACTCGACTCTAATTCCTCGATCTCCGCCAAACGATTCCTCATATTTCTACCAAACGTTTCCCTCTCTTTATCGCTCGAAATAAAAGTGACATTCTTTTTATCCTTCTTCGGAACCAACGGCGCACTATCCACCATGGGTTCGATATCCACGTTCGAAGATGGCTCGTCCGAGCACGATATTTTGTCTTCTTCCTCGCGATCGAGACATCGAGAATAAGATAACATCGAATCGTCGAAAGATAAAACGTTTCGTCTTCTCAAATGATTCTCCTCTCGTTGAGATTTCTCGCTGCTCTGAAGAACGAGAGGAACGTCCACGTTCCTCCCCTTCTCCGTCTCTTCTTCCTCATTTTCCAGTTTTCGAATGGACATCGCCATCGAATGAGAGACGGAGGAAAGGGAGTTTCGTTTCCTCGAGGAAGAGGAGTACGGTGGGATGCAGAAACAGCAGCACTCCGAAAGCCAGCTCGTCGACAGGCGTTCCGCCACTTCTCCGACGCTCCAAGGAGAACACTTTTCCGTGTTGAAAGTCGAGTAACGAGAGCCCTTAGACATTTCGCCGTGAGCTACACCTTTTCATTTGCTCCTATCCCAGAAATTCTTCGATTCTTCCACCGTGAGTTCCTCGAATGTAACGTTGGGGATTAAGATCGAGTTCGAGATTTAAAATCGGCCGACTTGGAATGACTTCTTATATCGAACGATTATCGCCATTATCCATCGTGGTAATGGAAGATAATTACGTGTACGTATTAAATCCATTCGACGATGAACTCGCGTGCCCTTGAACTCGGAACGCTCTTTCAGATTCTTGCTAAATATCTCTGGTGGTACCAGCAAGAGTTAATTTCAAATCCAAGTAAAGACATAATTCTTGTAACAAAACGTGTAATTGCACCGAGGAGAGCGTGCACGCGTGTTCTCTATGGTGCAGCTAGGGAGCAAAGCGTTCGCGATACTAACGAGCTCGTTTGTCCGATGGTCATTTCTTATAATCTCCCAGACGGAACGAGAGCAACGATAACGCTGATTTTCGTTTCCTGCCTTTCCGTTGCCATGAACAGCATGCTGACTTCCGTGTTCAAGGCCACGCAAAACGACATTGTGTCGATGGTTTGTCTATTTTTTTACGTAAATTGAAGTAACGAATATGTTAACGTTAGATAACTAAACAGCCGTCTAATAATCAATTTACCACGTCACTTTTGCGAATTTGAGATGTTGCTGAATGAGTTTGAGCATTTGCCAAGACTAAAAATATTCATTTTGAACGCTTTTCTATTTTTTAATTTAGAACTAATAATAAGTATCTTAAGTTGTGTTAATTTGGTTGCAATAAATAAAGGAAATAAAAAATATACATGTTTTTAATTCGTAGTCTGTAAGTCGTATAATTAGTTACAGAGTAACGCTGATTTAAGTTTAATTTTCTAGGGTTAAATTAGTTATTCCCAGCTAAGGCGATATTGCCTCTTGAGGAGCAAAATGTCAATTATAAAATTAGAACTAAGTACACAAAAAAGCTCGAAATTAGTTACATTTTATTTTGAAAATTGTCCCAACAATGTACTACTAAATTTGACAAAGTTAATAAAAAAACATTTCAATGAAACTTTGTTTTTATTTTTAAAATACATTCCTGAACACTTTACCTTCCTGAATTAGATTGCTACTCTAGACAAACGGCGATATGTAAAGTTTGATAAATTGTCTTCGTCTAACTCATAAATTAATTACTTCTTGTGTGGTCCACTATCGGGTTACGAATTGCAGAACCGGTCCTTTGAGTTATACCTACAAGCTAAAAGAACGCAGCGGTAGGAAGTATTTTACGACAACGCCCGACGTAACATTTAATAACTCGTTAACGATAATCGAGCCGAATAACGGCCGGCATCGATAAACGGCAACAGTTATAATGTCTATAATCTCAACGAGAGAGGAAAATAGTGAGAGAGAAAGAGAAAGAGAGAGGGGGGGAGGGGAGGGATATACGAGACTGCAATTTCTACAAACGAACGCCGGTTGCACAGAATCCGTGTCAAGGTGAGCTCTCCTGGCGCATCTAGTGCTTTCGGTGAGAAAGTTGCCTTTCGTAATTTGCATAGATCGTAGGCGGGATCCACGATAACTATGTATTAATATGCAGCATCGTGAGTGAGTCTCTTATAGATCGCTCTTCTCGTTCTTTCTTTTTCTCTCGGGGGTCCGAATCTTCAGATCGCCGAACGCAGCGAAAGTAACACTTGCGTTTACGCAAACGATTGTTCCTTGATCGCGAAATGAAAAGGGATCGTACTTTTCTTTCTGGATATAATCAACGATCTTTGCGATCGTAAACTTAGTAATGATTGTTTTTTCAACTTGGGAGGAAAAGGATTGTCTATTCTTTGTATTCTTTTTTTTCCTGGAAAAGTTGATAATCTATAGATCTATACGTTCATAAGGAAACGACAAAGATTATTTCTTTTTTTTAAAAAAAGGACGATCATTGTAATTGTTTAGTCAGGAAACAAGAATAATTACTTTATCATTTTTCTTTTTCTTTTTTTTCAAATAAAATTGACAATCTTCATGTCCGTGCAATCACAGAAAATGATTCATTAATCATGAAACGACGAAGATTGTCTCCTTTTTATCTTTCTGATGAAATCGACGGTCTTTATATTCGTTTTCTTTTTCTTTGCTGGAAAAATGAACGATCCCGTTCGTAGAATCGCGAACAATATTTTTGGGATCGCGACAACGAAAACATCGACTGCTCCTTCTCGGTTTCTTTTCCTTTCTAACAAAAATCAAGGATCTTTGCACACGTACCTAGCCACAATTTCACGCGAACGCTCGAAACGAGTGTCGTTCGATTCTTTCTCCTATCTCGCCGTCGTGGAAAATACGTGGAAAATTCCGGCACGTTGCCGTGAATTCTAGTGCTCTCGGAGCATGAGAGCGCGCGCACATGTGCGTATCTGGAACGTGATACGCGTACAGACGTTTATATACGTGCATAGAAGCACACATTTACAAACACTCCGCGCGTACGTATATAAGGCAACAAGTTCCAGAGCGAAAGTTTTACGGAGTTCCGCTTAATTGGCGATCGAGCATCATTTTCCACTCGGTACTAATACGAGAGAAATCCAATGCTCCAGTGCTAAAGCCAGTTCTATCGTTTGCCATTTTTTAAGAGGTTTTCGAGAACGAATTGGTATCAAATTTCATTTTGATTGAATTGTGGATGGATTTTGTGGAAGAAACAAGAAAAAAGAGAACTATGATGATAGTATCCAATTTCGTGATCTAATCTTTGTACACAAAGTACTTCACGGGTTGGTACATAAATCAGAAATCTTTTTTCTTTTAACCCTTCAACCGCGTGCGAGTTTTTGATCTTTCGGTATAAAATCGAGAGCTAATTTTATTCGTTATCCAGATGTGTTCTAAGAATTAGATAAAAAGGATATAAAAAGAGAAAGAAAAATGTTAAAAAAATGAAAAATTGTATCGATATCGTTTTACTTGTTAGTTTATCGTTTGATAAAATATTTGTAGGTAAATTCTACGTTGTTCGTAGTTAAAGGATTAAGCTTTTTGTATCACGACCGAACAGGAGACAAAATCGTCTTCTAATGCCAGTGTTACACCAAACCCTCTGTAGTATACATATATAAAGTATTCCAGATAAATCTAATTTTATATAATGTCTAGTTATTTAAATACATATAGTTGTAATATTACACCCTCCATGACTAGTACAACTACCTTAACGTGCGTGTTATTTATGTAAATCGGTTCTACGACGATATCAATTTTTTCGGTCCACTGAACACCTTCGGGTGTAATTTACTCTCTCTTCTATCTCAAAAACTATATCTGTGATTTCATGTATGTAAATGGGAATATTCTTTGACCGTATATAAATAAATAAGTAAATTACGAAATAGTCGTTCGTTTTCCAAATTTACTGGCCGCTCAATCTCACGCTAATTAACCTTTCCTTCGTGTAACGCATCGTCGTCTGCGGACTTGTTGGATAATTAAATTACTCGCTTTCGAGGCTTCCATTTCGCTCGGTAAACTCGAAGAAAAATAGTAACGCGTAGAAAGGTTTCACTTTTACCGTTTGTTAGACGCGCACAGTAGTTTATCCTGCGATTAGTGAATTTCGTTAACCCATTTGCATCATTAGCGTATATTGCATACATTTAATCTACATGTACAGTGTCTCGACGATAAAAGATTCTAATAAATTTTCTGTTCGATGCAAATGAATTAATCGAGATCAGGAGCGGATTTACCCTATCAGCGTAAGGCTCCAGAACGGTATGGGGCTTTTGAAGTATAATAGTATGTAAAATTTTCAAATAAAGATTTCGTCAAATTATTAGGTTATAACATAAATAAGTTCGTTTGTAAAAATAAATGTATTCTAATCCTAAAAATTCTATTCGTATGTTATTAATCTTCAACACTTTGAGTGCCCAACACATTTCGATAGATGACAGTGATCCTATCAAAGTTCAAAAGTTAACAAGCTTTCTAATATAATTTTTCATAATTTGGTTTTATCATTTCTTCAACTTTATTAAATATCTGCATATATTAATATATTAAAAGAATACTGTAACCTATTAAAAATATTTTAAAAATAAATGAATGGGCAATTTATGCGTCATCCATACATGGATAACATGGCAGTCAAAGTATTAAAACGGGAAACTGTCTTAAATAATAACGCAGATTACATAATCGATTGACTATAATTCTTTAATTTATTAAATAACATAATTATTGAATATAACCGAACGTATTTATGTTACGACCTAACTTGTAACAATAAATTATTATTTGCTTTAGCTCAGAGCTTCAGGCTCCCAAGGGGTGAGATCCACCGCTGATCGAGATCGAATAGAAACATTCATGTCACGCGATAAACTCGTAAATCGTGGAACACATCGAGACGTTCCACTGTGAAAATAAGACGTTCATACGTTTTTGAAGAATGTTGTACTTCTTTAATAAACACGTGTATCGAGAGCGAGAGAGTGCTTCTTTTCTCGAATACTCTCAGCCCATTGTTTAACCGACGATCTCTTCTCACGAATTTACGTATTCCGTAGTAACGGAAAGTGGATCGTACCTTTGCATACATTGTACGTACGTTCCAGCTTTCGATACGATAGAATCTCCATTATTCGAACGCCGAACTTTCAATTATTATAACGTCGTACATCAAACGCTTTCCACTTTTATCGATCGCTATACCACGTCTCGGAAGAGACGCATAATTTAACGCGAGTATCCCGTTACGATAATGGAATCTATAAAGAGGAAATTCGTTTTGAAAAGTCTCGCTTCGTTTCTTACCGTTGCCAATAACATAATAATGAATTTGTTAATGAGTACGAATGGAAAAAGTAACGATCGGATATAACATTTTTAAAATCAATTTGAATAGAGTTTTTACATTTTTTACGTACGTAAAGTGAGTCAATTAAGGGTAAACCAAGAGTTACATTGTTTTAACTATAATTTTTATAAAAATAGATAAGAACACAAGTTTTAATTATATAAAAGTCAATTTCTATAATTCTCGCACACTTATAAAGACTATACTTATGGAGTATAAACTTTTTGGACCAAGCTATTTCTGCAAAAAAGTATACAAATAATTAGAAACTAAGTATACAATTTTTCGAAATAAAAAAGTAACTTTCGGCCCACCTTATACTTGAAATACTTGTCTCTTATTTGACAAAATCGATCGCTACATTTAAACAGCCAAACAATATTGCGCGTAGAATGAAATATACAATGTATTATAAGGAGAATCAATTTTAAAGTTAAAAAAAAACGGGAAAACGAGGAAAAGGAAAGGCCGATGGATTTGGAGCAACTACCAGGCATAAAATGTGCACGCGTAGTATTATTACGATATATACCGATTACGGTACCGGCATATAAATACGATATACCGTGCGTGCCACAGGATATACATATACTTGTTACGCTTCTGTTCGAACGCGCCTGACGTCTGGTATTGCGCACGAGGGCTACGGCTACGCGCAATGTTCCTTCGAAGTTACGACACGCTCTTAAATTCAATACCGCATCTCGGCCGGCCGTAACGGATGTTTGTTCCTTCCTTCTTCGCGCAAAAATCTTTCTTCTCTCTCGTTCCTTTTTTCTTTTCATAGTTTTTGTGTCTCTTGACGCGTGCCGGAGAGAGACCTCTTTTGATACCTAATGACACTAATTTTTTGTAAGACCTCACGCAAGCCTCACGTTTCTATTTGGCGACCTTAGAAACGTATCTTTTTAATGTTCCTCTCGTTATTTATGATCGTGGTGAAGTGAATCAGTGTATAGAATTAATTTAACGTTTTAAAGAAATTACTTTTCTCGTTTTTTAAGAAACTAAATGAAACTCTGTAGTACGGATTATTTATTACTTGTAAATGAGCCGTTTGAAAGCCAAACGATTAAGTTCATTTTTTTGGAACCTTCTGATTTTTGTAAAGTTTGATTGAATAAAATTTATTAAAAATGGACTCGATCATATCGGCTTCTAAACGGCTTAAATGATAACGGTTATTTCTGTCTGTATACCATGCGATGTGATTCTTCGGAATTTTATCTTAAGATAAAAAAGAATCAATGACATTAAAAGAAATATACAATACACGATAATATAGTAGCGATGATTCACACTGTCGATAAAGTAGTTCTCTACGATTAACAAAATTTCGCCGATCTGATTAAATTTGAAGTTAATTAACTTAAAAACTTGTATCCTTTGTTGAATTCCTTCCTAGAAACTTGGAATTCTGAACCCGTGATACGATTACTACAAAACGATCGCTCGATGAAGAACGTTCGAAACTTTTTCACCGGACTAAGAAGTTAACCAGGTAACCGGGTTAAGCTCACAGGAACGATGATACACAGTCGGAAGATGTTTTAGGTATGGCAACACGTATTAGGGTATTTAAGTTTCTCTTCCTCGTTACGAAACGAGCGCGAGAAAGACTCGAACGCGTCGTGCGCGCCAGACCGAACGCGATGCCGTGTTCTCTCGCTCCCTCCTTTGACATAAAGTGAAATTTCATTGTTCGTGTCGCGACGCCGACGAACTATTAGAGCAGAAGAATGGACTCCGAGAATGTCGGGATGGCGGTGCCGAGAAATCATTAAAAAAAAAGAGACACTTCGCCGCAAGACTGAGTATTTAATGACGCCTAATATTTTTATAACGTTTGTTTATGTTTCTTTGAGATTACAAATCTCATTTTATTTCCTTTATAGCATGCTTCGTGTATTTTTCAATACGCTTTTATTGAAAACAATAGAAATAAAATAAAACGCGGATTATAAATAGTAATTACGCGGTTAGTGAACAAATAGTGTTATAGAAGTAGAACAGAAATATCTGTTCTAAATGAGTTCATAGTGTATTAACAGATTTCTAGTAAAAGATCACTCTGATAATATCGAGATTGAGACGAACCAATTTATAATATTTATACGTATGTAATTTATTACTCGAACGTTTTGAATATGATCAATAAAGTATAAAATTTCATGTCAAACTCAATTCTAATTATATCGCGAACGTATCAACAACAATATTAACTAAAGGAAATGAAATTATGCGTTAATATTAATCGAAGTACAAAGATAATTAATATCTTGTCTCTAGTGGCTTATGCGCTAATTTATAAAAAAAATCGATAACTAAGAATAGAAGAATTCGATTGCAACAAATGTACAACATATTTCTATAGCCGTCGTTATTAATATAAAAATAAAATAAAATTGGTTGGAAAGTGAAGACGTTTTAAACGTTTCCCGTCTTACGAAGCATTATTAAAAGATAATAGAAGTAGACGAAGCTCAAGCGCGAAAAATAATGAAACCTATCCTGCTATTATGAAGGATGCATCGAGCGGGATGATGGATAAGATCGCGATTATTCTAAACGTAAATTGCACTCGATATAACGCCGGGAAATTAGACGAACTCGCTAGGTGGAAAATGCGCGCGGGATACCTCCTCGGCAAAAGGGTTATCGAACTTCGTCGCGCGTATAAGAGCGCGTAAAATCGCGAGCTCTGCCGTGTGTGCGAATTGAGTCTTCATTCGTAGAAGTTTCTACGGATACGCGATTATATAATTCCAAACGAAACGATGAATTTGTTGGTCGATGATATTTACATAATTCCGTTGATTCTACAGGAGAAAAAAGAAGGTTCGTAATTTACGTAACTATTTCGACAGGAACATTGCATCAAGCGAGGAGTATTCGTACACTTTTGATATAATACAGTAGAACCTTGACTATCCGAACTAATTCTGTTCACGAAAATCGGATAATCAAATTTTCCGGATAATCGAACGACTCACATTATAACTATACATTTAACATGAAAAATTATGATTGTTTACATATTACACGTTTAATACATATACACGTATTGCATATACATAACATGTAATACAATCAAACGTTCGGAGGATCGAACGTTCGGATAATCGAGGTTCTACTGTAATTATAATAATATTTTAAAATGAACAAAATTTCTTCATATCCTGAAGAGACTTAACTCTTTGTAGACGAACCCCGGGACATTCCCGTGAAGCTGTTTTACCGTTGGGGTCGAGATATTCCCGGCACGAGCACGCGGTGGAAATTTAAGTAAGGAAATTAAAAACTGCTTATTTTATCGCACTTTGGTCTCATTTTAAACATTTTTCGGGCCCTTTATCTAGAGGAACTTGAATGAAATTTATACGTTTTTCAAAGTAAGAACTGACTGCGCTATCCAAAAATACTTCCTACCAATACGAATATATTTATTGTAATAAATGACGTGCGTTCTATCTTTTAAAACAAATAATCGGTACTTATAGCAGCGATGACAGCTACAAAATGCAAATTTTGTTTGTTTAATCTGGTTATAAAAACCGACTACGTTAAAACTACTTTTTGCTGCATAAATCCAATAAAGTCATCAAAATAAAAAAAAATAAATAAAAAAAATTGATTATAAAAGTATTAGACCCAAGTATTGTAAGATTTTTTCACTTTCTTGCATTTAATTTTATTCTTCTTTGTTCATTGTCATTGTATTCCTTTGCGACGATTCAACTTTCGATCGCTTCAGAACGGCAAAAGATTGCAAACGTTATAAACGTTGCAAAACATTGCAAAACACGGCAGAACGTTTCAATAAATCTCGATCGGAACGTGTCGCGCGTTAAATACACTTTTACTACGTAGATAAGAACCGACAAGTTTCCAGCGCATTACCATCAAATTTTGCGGGGTCTACGAGTTACGTCAGTTTTCTCGGTTATTGATCTGTGGGTGCCGCGACCGCTGCTACGGGAGTGGCAAGATAATTTCATCGGTACAGAGAGGCCTCGTGTAAATTAAATTACAACGAGGCACCACGGCGATGACGACGGCGACACGCGCGCGTTATCTTCTACGTAGCTTTAACCGTAAAATAAAATTAAAAAAGAAACTCGATTGCATGCGAAACGTGCAATTAATTACGCGAGATTATAATATAGTATGGGAAACAAGAAAAAAAGGATGTAAAACGAGAGAAAAAAAGACTAAACGAACACCGATAGCGAGGTCGCATCGTAAATCGATACAGAAACGATAGTATTAAATCCAAAACGTTTCGTCGTGTATGAAATCTGCGTCGTCGTTCGGAGTATTCCGGTATCTCGCACCGATTATCGCCCTCCACCGATCGATTACCGCTGGAAAACACTCAAAGAGTCAGGACCTCTGTGTATTGTCTCGAGAGATATACACGACTATCGTTACGTCGGAACGTGACTACGTTTACACGTGTTTAATAATTATAACAAACTTAAATATCAACTCGAGTTGCCATAATTCTTCGTTACGAGTTTCGTGATCATTCGGGATGCTGCAAGACGCTTTCCTTTTTCTCTATTCTCTCTTTTCCATTATTATAAATGATTTCTCGTTAAACGTGTACCGTTCAAAGCGAAACCCACTCGATTCTCCTTCGGAAGAGAAAATATTCAAAGCGATCGCAATTCTTCGTGATCATAACGCAGACGTCTCGAATGCATCACGTGCGGAGATACGGCGAGGGGAAAGAGAGCGTTCTCGCTAAAAGTTGTACAGTACGCATACGCAGGGCACGACCTCACGTCGGATTATCGATTGTCGTTAGGTCGCTGGACGGTCTGGAGAGGGAAAGGACAAAGATAGAAAAGAGAGAAAGAGAGAGAAAGAGAGAGAGAGAAGAAGAGAGAGAGAAAAAGAGAAAGAGAAGCAGGTTGATATGGATGCAGTCCGCGTTACACCTGTTACGTTTAACGGCAAACTTCGTGAACTCGTTTCCACTATAGCTCTTTTCCTCGCGTTTAGAACCACCTGGCTTATCGCGCTTCGAGAAATATGCACTAGTAGGCGAATTTCGTGTATCCGATCGAGAAACGTCGCAATAACGATACTGCGTTTTGCAATCAGCTGTGAGTCAAAGTGACAAACTTTATCGACGGTTGTTCGATGAAAGCGCTCGATAAAAGTGGCTTCGATTGAGGAGAGCACTTCTTTTTTTATCGTCGATCTTTCCCCGATCCCAACAATGTATTTTTTTTTTATATCGAAGAGGGGAAATTAGAAAGGTTCTAAGTGCCAAAAATAAAGTTTTGAGATAATTAAGAAAAAGGGAATAAAACCTAAATAAAATCATTCTGCAAAACTTTATTATGTAATTACCGGAGTAGTAATATTTATAGTCTGACATTTAGGACCTTTCTTAGGCTATAAAGCCTGGCACTTAAAACATTTTAACGTCGAAAACTTGATTTTGAAAAAATAGCATTTAGATACTTACTAATTTCCATTCTTCAATTATTTATTGCGATAAACATAAAACTGTTAATTCTTAAACGCGCGATTTGATAGTATCTAATAAATTAAAAATGTAGGTACCTATTTAATAATTTAGTTATTAAAAACCAAACTTTGCCGAGTTTCGTAGTTGATTAAATAGCAGTTTCATTACTAAATTAAATAAGTTGGGTTACGATAAACAGGTTGCAACGGTACGTTGCAACTTTGCAACAATTTGAGGTTAAGATTAAACACGAGGAAAACTGGTAACTTACCGGGCGTGAGAGAGATAGCCTGTTGCCTTCTCGACCTGGAGTTGTCCCGTTTCGCGGCAGAACTTTGCGAGCCCGAAACTTGTAGACCAGGCGCGCTGACCGCTCGTTTCGGGCCACCGATGGCTCCCGTTACGTTGCTGTTCCTAGCGAATCCAGGCGGTCGATACCTGGCCGATTTCACGCCACTATGCTGCGGTAGGAAATGGTAGACGCTATGAGCCTTGTGCATCTGCGACGAGGTCGTCGACGTTGTCGTTAACCCGGTGGTAGCTGTCGAAGCAGGTAAACGCGGCAACGAGTTCGTTGCTGCGCTCAGAGCGGATTGCATGCCGCGTGGAAGGGTCGTGGCACGAGATTCACCACCGTATTCTAGCTCGTCCTCCGTGTCCTCGTCGCCTGCCGAAGGACCTGCGTTATTTTAAACGATATTTCGATCGCGTGACTGTGAGTCGAAGGAATCGCGAGCTTTCTACTTTCAATCTCCTCTTGTCCTATGTTTAGTCTTTATCTAGGAATTTTTATTCCTCTAGTACTAGAAACTATCACCTTTAAGAATATCTAATAAGAGAATAATTTGTTCGCTGATATTACGTAAGAGTAATCAAACTTGAATTACCTATTCACGTTGTTATAATATGCAATCAGCCTCTTTTTATCGAATTATATAATTAGATTTCTAAAGTATACCTCAGTACGTCGAGGCATTAAATAAAATTGTCCGTGACCTTTGGATTTCAAAGCCCTGACTTTCCTGACCGAGAAAAGAGGTCTATAAAAGAACTTACCGGACTCTCCTCTGGTGTTTGCATCAGGAACGGAAGATCTTCTCCTATTACTCCAAATCCTTTCCTCGATGGATCCTCCACATCCACCGATACCTCCTCCACCACTACCACCACCTATAGAACCGCAACTTCGAACTCTATCCAACTGCTCTCTGGAGAGGCTTCTCGGATTGAACAATAGATCACCGGCACTACGTCGTTTGGCTGCCATCGCCAGAGCACTCGCGCTAGCACTAGCCCCGACACTGACATCTCCGCTGCAAGCAAGAAGACTCAGTTTCGTCCTCGAATCCGCGGCCATTAACGCCGATTCGAAACTACCGCGCCACGAGAATCTCTCGTAATCGCTGGCCTCTCGTTCCTCTCCCTCCTGACCGGTCGACGCGCTCGGGTGATTGTTGATCAGCAAAAGTGGATCGTGGGATTTCGATCTGGGTAGCTGTAGATGCGTGGACGACGTGGCGTTCGTCGAATCCGACGTGGAGTCGTCGTCTTCCGTTGTCGATGCCGAGGATGGCGTCCGGTGATGCTGCGAGTAACGTCTCCACGATGTGGAATGATGCTGGACGGCTGGACCACCCTCGGAAACCTCGTGCATCAGAGCTACCAGTCGACTACCTATGTGATGCATCACTTTCGCGATCAAAGGGGGACTGCTGTGAGGTGTTGAGCTTGCATCCGAACTGACACCGTCACCAGCCATCTTCGTGAAGCTCTGGACCAGTTTCTGATAGACGAACGCGGTGTCCCTGCCGAGGCAAGGTGCTTGAATCGCGGACCCGCTTTTATCTTCTTTCTCTTTCTCGTTCAAAAGATTATCACCGGAGGTAGTATCAAATTTGCTGATGATCTGTTGACAACTCTGAGATATTTGTTCCTGCAACGCGGATCTACGGCCACCAGCGGCTCCTTCGAGATCGGAACTGGTGTAGTCCGAGCTGTCGTAAGAATCCGACCATGTGTCTTCAGAACTGAGATACTCGACGATCTCACGGACCTGCTCGTCTCGTATGCCTGGTACAGTCTTCATCAGTCTGGTTAGCTCGTTCTCGAAGTACACCAATTGCGGCGGTTTCGTACGATTTGGAGGACACATCCTTGTCTTCGAGGAGTAGCCTGGTAATCGAGGGCTCGGTGCTGGCGAGGCACCGCTGGAGTTCGCGTTGGTCACGTTCGGAGTTTGTCCGTTCGAATTAGCGACCATCGTTTTAAAGAACTGCCGCATTTTCGACATCATCAGGTTCGTTTCCTCGTCGCTGGACCAATTGTTGAAGCTATCCTTTCGCGAGAGAGAGGCGTTCGGTAAATGTGGCAAACTCGTGTGATTGATAGGGTGATCGATCTTAATCAAGTTACTCTTCTCGTTATCGATAATTGCTTCGTTGGTGGTAGCCTCGTCAGCCGTTCGAATACTCGCGTTGCTTTCTTTTCTCGTACGATCCTTTCCTGCTTCTTGATTCACCTCGGAATTAGCCTGAACATCGTCGGGCATCTTCTGATGCTGCAGGAGATCGTCGCAGCTGCCAACGAAACCGGAATCTCTCGATTGCTGTTTCGATCTCTGACTGTACGAGATAGAATCGGCAGAAGTGGAGAGCATGCTTCTCGAGGAGTCGACTTGCGGCGAAGGTATCGCCGACGTGTTCGTGATCATTGACGGCGACGAGGAGGAAGACAGTACGCCTTCGGGTTGAGGAGTTTTCGCTCTGTCGGAATCCTCGGAATTCGCGGCTTCCGTATCATCCTCCACCACTACTTCACCCATCAACATCATTTCTCTATTAGGTTCTGGTGTTTTGTTCCTGTCGTCGGGCACGCGCGGACTCTGAGTACCCAAATTTCTAGGCTTCTTCTTTTTCCTTTTAACGGTGTCGAATTGTCCGTCCGTGCCAAAAGCTGCCGTTTGTCCGTCCTCCGCACCGTCCGTCTCGGTCGAGGATCCCTCCGATTGCGTTTCTTGCAGATCTTGATTGAGACTGAGATCTTGAAGAGAATTTTGGGAGCTCAAGTTCTGCGAGCTTTGCGTCAGAGCTAATAAATTGTCCAAAGAAGAGCTGTGCGATCTACCGGTACCTCTGGCTCGAACAAGACGTTTCCTTCGTTGAGCCTCTGGACTGGGTCTTCCTTCAGAATCGCTACCCACCGATCCGTCCGAATCGCGTCTGTCTTGATCAAAACCAAGGAACTCCGATAGAAAGTATTTTTCCAATCTCGAAGAATTGAGGAATCCCTCGCTAGAATTGAATCGTTCTTGATTCTGACCGTTGTTCGCGTTGTTAGCCGTGGTGGTAGGTTCATCTTGTCCAAGAGATTCCAAGCCTTCCGAGTAAATGGAAGAAGTCTCGGATAGGCTGTCGACTTCGCGAGATCCCATGCTCGAATTATTTCCATCGCCACCGAGTCCAAAAAAGAAATACTTTTCCAATTCCGAAGCCGAGGGTGGTCTTTGTTTCTTCGTTGGGCTACCTGTCGCGAGACTAGGTTCGGCTTCGCTTTCTTCGCAGGATTCTTCGACAATAGTATGCAAAGTAAAGTCGATCGCCTGCCTGTGATAACCTCTAAGTTCTTCCTCGCGATCACCAAGATTATTAGCCTCGTCCTCGGAACTTTCTTCGGTGGCGGTCGTTGCGCCAGGTTCGTCTTCATCGTGCGACACCTCCTCCACCCAGGAATCGTCATCAGCGAGACCCTCCTCGAGTATAACCAACCCACCGTTCGCTGAGTTGTCGTCGCTAGACTGCGAAGACGCACGTGCACGTAATCCTTCGCGATGATCAACACTCTGCCGTTCCTTCGGCTGGCACTCCTCGTTACTATTCTCCAGACGGTTGTTTATCTTGCTAGCGTTCTTAACCGAGACGTCATCGCTCTCGCTGGCACTACCCACGCTCAAGCCGCTGTCTACCTCCGTCTCCGAATGATTCGTCGTTATGGTTTGCAATCTGCTCACCATGAGCGGTCTACGGGGAGGCTGGCCAGCCTTACGATGAGGCTGTTCGGCCACGGTTTCGAGCGCCAGCTGGAAATACCCAGCCAGACCCTGACCAGGCGAGTGGACTTCATCCGGCTGCAACAAGGTCGTTGTGTCGGAGGTGATCACGCTCACCGGCTGATACGAAGCTTCTTGGGTGATCATCACGAGACTCCTATATCTATTGGCGTTGTTATTGTTGTTGTTGCTGCTGTTGCTGGTATTGCCCGAAGGAACCGCCGAGGAGGGAAAGTACTGAGCCGTGTTTCTTGTGGAATCCTTCGTCGACGCGGCAGGAGGGAATCCATTCTCCTTTCGAGTGGACGGGCGTCGCTCGACTGAGCGAAACCGTGTCGATACCCCCTCCGTCGACTCACCACCACCATCATCGCACTTACCACTACCACCTTCCCCACCGGCACCACCACCACCACCACCGACATCACAACCACTACCACTACCTCCAACGGCGTTTCCTACTACCTCGTTCGAAACAGGACTCTCGCCTCTCACCGTGAACGAGCCCACCTCGTGCGCAGTCTCCGTTCCACCGGCACGTTCAGCGTTCATGAAGATCTCTTGAATTCTGCTGGACACCATGTCGCCTACCTCGCGACTTGCCGATTTCCTTGCGATGTCCTTTACATCACGAACTTCCTCATCCGTTACATTTTTTCTCACCTCTTTCGCGTCCTCCTCGTCATCTTTTTCGTCTTTCTTCTCCGATACGGAGCTGGACGGATCGTCAAGAGTTTTTTGCGAGCTCGAAAGACTCTTCGTGCTGGAGTTGTTACGTAAAGACTTATCGTCGATCGATTCCCTGCTCTCGCTCCCTACTTCGTCCTGTATGCTTTCCAATGTGTTTTCGAATTTGGCACGGCCGTGCAATAGTTGCTCGTTCACCGCGGAAATGATTGTCGTTGCGTTGCTATCGCTGAACGGCGTCACTTCGTACTCGTGAAGTTCGTCGCTGCTCACCTCGCTTCCCGTTGTAGTAGTTTCGTTACCCGTTGAACTCTCGGCAGAAGACAGAAACGAATTGGCGATAAAGTTTTGACTCGATTCACGGGACTCGCCGAGCACGAGATTATCTTTCTTACGATCAGACATCTCGTCGTTCACCGACTCCGATAAAAAGTGCCGCTTATCCGGTCGGCTTTCACAATCGTCATTATCATTCGAACTCGTTACACCTTCCTCCTCCTCCTCCTCCTCCTCCTTCTGACTCGGCGTGGAAACTCGAAAGTCCGCGTGGGCGACTTTTTTAAAGTCCTCGAAGGTTTCACGAGTACTGCTGTCGTTCGCAACTTCTTCGGATATTTCCAACGAATCGGGTATTATGGTGGAGTCCCAATTTTCGCTCGACCGAGAAAGCTCGTTTTCCATGTCGTACTCGACGTTACTGGACTCCGATAATCGATTTATTTCGGTCGTTCGTTCGCTTTTCGAAATAGGATTTAGTTTGACAATTGGTTCGTAGTCCGTCTGTGTTTTGGTCGAGGAAGCCTCGTCTGCTGCACCAGCATTCGTTGCGGTATCGATACTATCAGGATCCAGAGCTCTTACCGATTTCAACTCTATTTTGTTGCCTAACGATTCGCTCTCGTCAGCAAGATAAATCTCTTCAGGAATCAATCGATGTTCCAATAACAACGGCATTCTCTCATCTTCTGCTTCCGAACGATCATGTCCATTCCGAGACCTCTTTTTATCCGAATTAGAAGCACCGTTCGAATTATTAACCTTCCTAGACTGTGATTCACCTTCCTCCGTTCTGTTCCTTCCCGTTTGGTTGCCATTAATGTCCTCGAACTCGCCATCCTCGTTTAGCAAGCGAACGTGTTGCAGAATCACCGGTTCCTCGTCGGGTAGAGCAGTGACGCGTTTCAAGGTTACGCCACCTTCGTTAGCAGAATCGGAATCATCCTCCTCCCCGTTGTCCTCGATGTCGTTGTCGCTTGTGAGAGAGTCGTCGTTCACAACGAAGACTCTTGAGAATCTATGCGACGAGGAATCGTCCTCGAGATCGCTGCTATCGGCCGAGGAACGTCCGGAGGAGCTACCGGAATCCTCGTGAGAGGAACGTTGATACATCATCTGACCTCCGCTTTCGAAAGACGAAGACAGGGAGTCCTCGCAAACTGCTTCCTCTTCGTTCTCTTCCATTCTACTTTCTATCTGTCCGTTCTTCTCCACCTGGACCAAACTGGAGTCTTCTGTTTTAGCTGTCTCTTCGGCAATAGACTCAACGAGTTCCTTTGTAGGCAGCTTTTCGTTTTTAAAATTGTCCTCGAGCTTCTGCGTGCTCGCGTTAGTCGCATCGTCTTTTCGACTCGTCGGTGCGGCTTCACCGGTGCTAACGCAACCCAGACGATCACGGATCGATGCAGAGGTTGCTGGCACGGACGTCTCTACTGGCGATTCGTAAAGCTCTGGCACGATCACTTGCTCGGGTCTAAAAACACAGTTGGCGGGATCAAAGATACTCGTCAATCTCGGATCTAGTCTGCCACGATGCAAAGGTTGATTGAATCTCGGATGCCAAGCGAACCAAGGTGCTCCTGGATCTCCTCTCAACCTCAACGTGCCCGGCTCCGAGTCTCCAGCTCGGCTTATCATCGAGGATGCTGCCGCAGCGAAATCACTGGTCCAGAGAGCTGCCGGAACTGGTACCGGATATGGTACTGGGACTGGTATAGGGACGGGTACCGGAAGTACGTTCGCGCCTCCAGAACCCCCGCAGGCCTGAGTGGAAAAATAAATCGATTGGATGTGCTGTTGCCTGTCGAGCATAGCTTTTATCGCGATGTCCGTTATCTATACACGATTGTGGACGGTTCGTCGGAGATTTAATGGACCATCGTTTTGCAAGGAAATCGTCATGCGTTTGTAGTACGCGAGAGAAAACTTTTATGACAGTCGACAAAATGTAACTATGTGATTTGATGTTGGAAGAATAGAGAAATAAATAAAAGATGTGTGCGAAAAGAGAGATCGTATTTTTTCTACTGAATTCTTTTTTCTTAACAGATATATAAAACGTTCAACGTTGACATAAAAAAGGAAGGCCTGAATATTCTATACTCTTATTATTTAAAGGTATCAATATTATATCCGATAACTGTATAGTTACTAATAACTATACTGCTAGTCCTATAACAACTGAATTTCATAATACACGAATCTACAGGCAATGAATTAAACAATGACTCCCTCCTAAATAAAATATGCCACGTATAGAAGAGCCGTACACAATAGACGTAAATAGCACTAAAGCCATACCAATAGTCCTGTTGCCAGGATCAGGTAATCGTTAACGGGACTCGATAGGTAAAAGAATGTACACTTTTTTCCTTACCTGGCAGGCCGAGGATCCGCGTCCAGGGCAACAGCTCCAATCCTGTGTGACGTTAGCGTCCGTGCCGACGTTGCTCGTGCCAATGGTGACTGGCACGCTGTGAGGAAGCGGCAAGGAGCCGCTTTCGAAATAATCCCAATCGCAATCCTCGAGGGACTGAGCGTGACCACCGCCTCGTGGCAAGCCGTTCAGGTAAGAGGAACTGGAGCAGCTGCTGTCCGCGTCGTCTTCTTCGCGACCGGACGAGGAATCGGAACTGATGAAGACCAGCCTTCTATAATCGACTATCGGTTGATCCTGCCCGTGATTGTTATTGTTGTTGTTGTTATTGCTGCTGCCGGTCGGACTCTCCTGCCTGTCACCTCTTCCGATTACGTGAAGCGCCTGGAGACTTTGAAGATCTTCACCGCAGCAAGTCCTCGCGTGCGATCGACCTCTCCTTCGTGAACCTTTTTGTGTGTTTCCACAAAAGAAACGACGACAACGTTAGAAACGACGTTAGCAAGTTTTTCACCGACGACACATCGATCGAGTCATCGTTATCGCGAAACCTGGTCTATCGATAAGCTCCGGCTATCTTCGCTATCTCTTTAATTGTTCTTATCGTTTCTCTCCCCGTCCCGCTATTTACTTTTTCGATGTTTTTATTCGATCGTTACCGGAATCGAGGCGATTCGCGTGACGAACGCGCCCGTTAATTATTAGTTGTACATCGTGTACGTACACAAGATTTATGCGCTATTCGTGCAATACGAGAAAACGAGCAGGGTGATGGTGCCTTCTCAGGTTATTCGAAGATGCTTTCACTCGCGATAAAAGCTCTCGACATTGTATCTCTGCTTTTGCGCTATTTCTCTCTCCCCCCCTTATCTCTCTCTCTCCTTCCTCTCTTTTTATCCCTCGATATGACAGGACGAAAATTTCACTCACGATCGCTGCTCGAGCATAACGGCAAACTCAAGCAACTATTATTCCAAGTTCACGACCTTACCACGAACGAAACTTTATCTACTTTTACCAACTCGTAGATCCTATCGGATGGGAAACGAATTTAACTTTGATCGGGACAAAACAAGAAAAGAAAAGAACTTTGGCTCTTCTTTTTTACCGTTCCGTCTCCTCGCAAGTCGAGTGACGTTAACGTGGAAATAAAAAAAA